>JAPXFQ010002867.1:0-236119 GCA_028564705.1 Apricaphanius iberus
TGTTGGCTCCTCGTTCCCATGCGATCGGCACTCGCTTCCGGAGAGTGTAGGGGGCGCCAACATTTACCCCGGCGGGAGTTTTTCAAAATAAAATCAGAGCTGAGAGACAGAGATGGAAATGATGCACAGACACAGAATTTCTGTTTCACACTCATACACACCTGCAGGCGGAGAACAGTCAGAACTGAGTTGAACTGAACTGAACTGTCGTGTACAGGGGTGTACCATTTTTATTAAAGAAGCACATAGTCACATGTCTATTCTCCTCCCCCTAGATTTTATTACACCAAACGTTTATTCTCAAGGTTTCCTGAGTTATCGCTGTAACCATCCGGTCTGTTTATGACTGTCTACTCTCTACTCTGTTCCTTATCTCCGCATCCCACTTTTACAACGTGCAATAACCTTAGCCTAGAGTTTTACGACTTAAAAGCTTTCCCCCATAAACCATACTTGACAAACATTTCTTTACTATCATGCAAGCTAATAAAAACAGACTTTTACTTTCTGAATACTAACTAAAGATTATATAAACATATTCAATACGAGACTGTTATATAAAGTAGCCCTAAAAAAATATGAAATCCCGACAATTCCCTCTTTCAATCTTTTTTTCAAATAGATTGACCATTTCTCTGTACTTCTCCTTCAGGCTCCAAGTGAGGGATTAACAGATATTGACCTTGCATATTATTACCAACAGCTTTGTCAATGCATTTTATGAATAATGAACGTATACATGGAATACAACAACATCCACATAACACCATAGTCGACACAAATACTGCTAATGAAACCATTATTGACATTGCCAAAGTTTTCCATTTTCCAAACATATTATTTAACAAATTGTCCCACATTGAGGTATCTACACCTGATTGTTCTTTTAGCCTATTTGACAGTATTCTCAGTCCTTCTACTGCCCTAGTTAATTTTCCATCTGCATTAGTATTATTAGGTATAAACATACAGCATTGATCACCAAATATTGAACAGACACCACCCTTTTCAGCTAAGAGCATGTCAACTGCTATTCTATTTTGAAAAGCCATTAAAGAAGTGGCTTTCAGTTGCTCATGTACAGACTCAAACCCATCCCTAGTTTTATTAGCCAATTTCTGTACATTATAGTGTATATAATTTATTCTGTCCACATTCTTATTTATTGAACACCACCAGCAAATACTCGATTCCCAACCTGCTGAGATCTGATTAACCAATTTATATTCGTCTGGAACACCTCTAGGAACTCCAATGGCATCAATATAAGTTGGATCCTCTTCATGGCCTATTTCCCTCTTTTTAACATGATTATTCAAAGTGAGAAAAGTCTGATCACCTGTGGGATCATACGTAAATATTGCTACCGGCATAATTAATGTAACAGGTGCACATAATCCTGTCCAATTACTAGGTAAAATGGAGCGGAGGAACTTTCCTCCACACCACCACCAAATATCAGCACGAGCCTGAAAAGATTTAATAGAAGTTTGGATTGAATTGCAATATGTGATGTTGACTGAACCCACTACTTTATTTCCAGGCTTATCATTTTTGAAACAAATAAAATTATTTGGAGCAACATTACTATCAAAGAAAGGTGGGGTAGCTCTGTTATCAGCTATAGGGAATAATTTCTCCCAGTTACTACAATCTTTTACTGGATTTACACTAGACAGCAGGGAAACCAGACAAGTTGTGTTGAGCTCAACAGGTGCAGGGACCACCTTGAGAATAGGTCTGGCTCCCATGCACACAACACAATCCCGACTCGCTTCTTGTCCGGCTTGTTCTACCATAAGCAACCAATTATTAGTGGAGCCACCCACACCTGTCATCATTTCAAAGTAATCGTCCACAGATGGTTCTTCTTTAATTACACTACCTCTTGCTGCTGAGGCCTGATTGTGACTTACCGAGGTGGAAGCATTCCGAGAATCTTGACAGATTATAATAGGAAATTGAACATCTTTTCCCCCTTTATAAACCCAAATTATAAAGAGAGTACAACCTTGCCCATTCTCGAGATATTTTAAGGGGAGGAGATCACTTTTAGTTAAATTAACAGTAAGAAGTAATTTATCTGCAACCTTAACCAATTTAACCAAAGGACGCATATGTCTTGCATAAGCTGTAGTAGTGTACCTTCTCCAGTCATATCCACGGGGATCAGCAATTAAAGTGGACCAACTAGTATCTTTTTGATCATTTGTTATGTACCACAAGGGGTAGGTTTTATATTTAATTGCTTGTTCTCCCTTATAAACTAATGTATTTAAGGGAATAGTAATCACTGCAGATCGTCCTTTTGGTATGCAAAATTGAGAAAATCCACGATGTGCGGCAGAAGAGCCACACAGGGAATAGGGAGTTGATTTAGCCATTAAGTTTCTTCTCGGTCTAATTGAGTGCACTTCAACCTGTGTTTGATTTGCAGAACTATTGTAGGGCCATTCACCACAACAGTAAAAGATAATATTGACCAATAACATTATGCAAATACCTGTGGTGGACAGCACCTTCTTATTTTCCCAAAGATGCATACTTTCTGTTAGTGGTGTGATCCTATGTTTATTTTAACCAAGGAAGGGTGTCTGTTTTTCTTTATCTTTACCTTTAAGCAATTATTTTTATTTTATTAATTTGTTTTTTATCGTTTTAACCCAATTCAATATTCTTTTAGTACAAGGCAAACTCTAGCAATTGTCACAACCTAAAAACATTGACAGAAAACCATATCATCAAAAAAGATAATTGAAACCAAGATTTAGTAATCAAGTCAACCTAATTATGATTTAAACACCCCTTAAAATGTTTTAGCGTATTAATAAAAACTTTTATAAAACCGTAAAAACTGAGTATTATGACAAAATCCTACAAATTTACTACTTAAAAAGTCTTTGACACACTCTTAGGCAGTGTCTAACAATCTGCACCTGTAGAATAAAAATTGGTTAAACAACCTGTAAAAAAACAGAAAAATGATTAATAAATGTTCAGTCTTTATTATTATATTTTTTAGTCTTTATTCTTGTTTATTCCTCCGTCACCAAGCGGCTGCAAGTGGTGAGACGATTCAGTAGAGTGGGCTCTTTATTTCTTCCAATTTTTTTTTTTTTTCAGATCGCCCTCAATGAAATGCCAGCTACTTCATTAACTGAACATTTCCCCCAATAACACAAATACACAGACAGGCCCCGCCTCCTGGCTTCCTTCACCGATTGTGAAGTGGTCAAAACCTGCTGTGTAATGTGTTAGATGTTTTGCGATCTTTCTCTTCTGTATACTCCCTCTTCGAGAAAAGCAAGCCCAAATTGCTTATCTCGCCCAATCTTGGCACATAAAGATCACACTGAATGATCACAGCAACCGGAACCAATCTTCTGGGTGGGCCAAGCCCTGCCTCCTGGCTTCGGCAGTCGATACTGCCTAGTCAGAACCGACACCACCCACTGCAGAGAGATTCCTCCAGGTCAGCAGAGAGCTGCCGCAGGTGAGGGACAGGAGGGGGGGTCGGGGGCCGGAGCACACTGGGACCAGTGAAACCAAGTAGAACCTTTCCCACGCAGCTGGACAGCGTGAGTCGTACGAGCAGCAACCTGGAACGGGCCAGACCAGCGGGGCTCCTGCCACTTTCTCTTATACACCTTCAGCCAAACTCGTCCAGCCTCGGAAGCAGACGCCGCAGGTCCATGCACGTCACGGGGAGCCGGAAGGAAGGAGGAGACCAGGCCCTTCAGCTGCTGATGATCACCTCGAGGATCTGGATCAGGATGGGGCGAAACCTGTGGTTCTCTGCCAGCCCAAGGACCAGGGAAGATCCTGCCTGTAAACATCTCATAAGGAGTAAGACCTTTCGTCCTACAGACAGATGATCTGATGGCCATCAGAGCAATAGGGAGAGCATCTAGCCAATTAAGCCCCGTCTGAGCTGAAATCTTTGCCAGCTTCAACTTTAAAGTAGAATTAGAACGCTCAACAACACCTTGTGATTGCGGATGATAAACAGTGCCAAACTTGTGGGTTATTCCCATCTGTTCCTCAACCTGCCGGAGATGTTTATTTTTAAAATGTGTGCCATTGTCAGACCTGACCTTAGTCGGAAAGCCATGGCACGGAATCCAGTGGTTAATCAAAGATTTCACCACCGTTTGAGAAGTTTCCCGTCTAGCAAGAAAAGCAGAAAGCCACGAGGTCAATGAATCAATAATCACTAACAGGTATCGGAAACCCCTAACAGGTGTCCCCATATCTGTATAATCGATCACGATCTCCTCGCCAGGCCTGCACAAGTCCTGGAAGGCTCCCATTTCTGGCTTGATAGTAGGCTTAGGATTAAATTGACCACACACCACACATTCACTCAAAAAACGCTTAATCATATGTGGCAGGAAGGATGCCACCAAAAACAAAGATTACGTTTCATCTGAGTGTATGACACATGTGCCACACCATGAGCCTCCTGAAAAAGAGTGGGTTTTAACGCGGCAGGTAAAACCAAACGGCCATCAGGCCCACGCCAAAAACCATCAGCAAAAACAGCACCTCTATCCTTCCACATAGTCATCTCCTGTGGCGCCAACTGCAATTCCTCAGTAAAACTGTCTGACAGTTCCTGCGCTGACGTGACAATCAGCTGTGTGTGGACACGTGACAGGTAACCCGCTGCCTCTTTTGCAGCCAAATCTGCCGCAGCATTTCCACGCGCATCAACAGTGTCAGCCTTGCTGTGACCCTTACACTTAAGAACAGCAAGGTTAGCTGGCAACATGACAACATCAAAAAGTTCCATAATGTCCGCATGATGCTGTATAGGCTTACCCGTAGTGGTAACAAAACCTGCTCTCTTCCACTGCGGTAATTCATAATGAATGACAGAAAACCCATAATTCGAATCAGTGTAAATCGTCACATCTTTATCTCTGCCCCACTTGCATGCTTCAATAAGAGCCCTTATTTCAGCACGCTGTGCGCTCTGCTTGCCATCAAGCTTCCCTGAAACAACAGTCTGAAATGAATCCCCATTTTGCTCTACTATTGCAAAACCCGATCTCAACTGCCCCTGCGAATCCCTAAAACAGCAACCATCTGTATAAAGCACAACACCTGAAGGCAAAGGGTCAGATCGCAAATCAGGACGTATTTTTTGAGCAACCGAATTCAGTCTGACACAGTCATGCTGCTCCCCAGAGATGGTCATTTGGTCAGCCATGTTTATTCCTTCATGCGTAAAAACAATGTTCGGTGCTTCCAAAACTCTGCTAATTCGCTGTTGACGCAAAGTTGAAAGAGTAAACATCTCAGAATTAACCAATGCCATGCCCCCATGAGATGTCAAAATATGAAGTGGATAACCCCTGACAATGTGTGATGTTTTTTCCACTAGATGAGCAATACCGGCTGCGTGTCTCGTGCAAGGCGGCTGTCTCATTTCAATAGCTTGCAGCTTTATGCTAAGATACATAAGAATCTGTCTCTGACCACACTTTTTCTGAAATAAAATGCCATTAACAATGCCATCTGTCTCTGATGTGTCGAGAAAAAATGGACATGTATAGTCAGGAGTGGCCAAATCAGCTGCTTGTGCCAGAGCCTGTTTCAACCTAATAAATGCCTCCTCAGCTGGTATATCCCATACTAATTTAGCATGTAGATTCTTCATACCATGAGCATTCACAAGCGCTCTGAGTGGTGTGGTTAGGTTCGTGTAATGAGGCACATAATGTCTGGAAAAATTTGTCAGTCCCAGAAATGACAGCATTGATTTAACAGTGAGAGGTTTTGAATGAGCCAAAATAGCATTTTTGTGGGTATCAGTCAGTCCAGCGCCCTGAGCTGTCACCTTCCGCCCCAGGAACTGGACCTCCTGTCTGACCAACTGAAGCTTATCACGGGAGACTTTATAACCCTCTCTCCCCAGATGTCGTAACACAGCTAGAGTAGCTGCTATGCATGATTCAACAGTAGGGGCCGCCAAAATTAAATCGTCCACATACTGGGTCAGAACACAGCCTGGAGGGAGCTGTACAGTGCTTAATGACTGCTTCAAAACCTCATTAAACAAACCTGGACTCAAAGCGAAACCCTGCGGAAGCCTACTATAACGTAGCTTCCTTCCTCTGAATGTAAATGAAAAAACATCCCTGACAGAAGGATGGAGGGGTAAACAGAAAAACGCGTTAGCCAAATCTATGCAGGTAAACCATTTCAAATCAGGTGTAAGAGATGCCAAAGCCGTATACGGATTGGGCGTAGCAATGGGAGGGGTTTTGAGGGCCTCATTGACAGCACGCAAATCATGTGCCATTCTGTATTTACCAGTACCTTGTTTTTCTACAGGAAGAATAGGGGTGTTATATGGAGAATCCGATGGCTCTAAAACTCCTACTTCAAGTAACCCTGCAATAGTGTCTGCAATACCTTCTTCAGCCTGAGGTTTATGTGGATACTGCGGACGCCAAATTGGATCAGAATGTTTCATCTCAAATGTGATGGGTGTTGTATGCACTAGACCAACATCAGTGGGACCATCTGACCACAAAGAGTCAGGCACGACCTTTAATGCCTCCACTGCATCAGGATGATCTGTTTTTTCTCTGCCATGATTTCTAGAAAGCTGCAAATGTTCCAAAAAAGTAGTGTCTGAGAGCTGCGTGTCTATTTTGTACATCTGAAAAGAAGGAGAAAAAGAGACCGAAGGTATCTGGGTAGGAATCCAATCCTTTAATGCAACTCCCCTTTTAACCATTCCCCCCAAATCTTTAGCTTGATGTTTTGGATGCAACAATAGCGATATGTGCGGAAGCGCTTCAGCTTCCATCATATACCATTTATGCTGCTCTAAAGTCAGATCAGCAAACAGTGCAACACCCTCCTTCCCCACAAAGCATGGACCCGAAGCCACAGACCAAGTTTGTCCTTCAAGTTCTGTTTCAAATTTTTCCTGATACAAAGTAGGATCGCCCCTCTCATATAGGAGGGTTACATGTAATGGGTCAGGCGGTGGAAAAAAAGGCTGGAGTTCAAGCAGCCACGGCTTCCAGCATCTCAGAAATTCAGCCGAAGAAGATTCACTTGCAGACATCGTAGTCAATCTGGCCCAGAAAATATCAGCCACTTGTGAAGTGTCATCTTTCAGCAAAAATTGACCACTCATGGTGTCACAGCAATGTGTATGTCCATTCGGAAAAGTCACCATAAGTCCATCAGGGGTACACAGGATAGTAGCACCCAGTTTGATAAGCAGATCTCTGCCCAACAAGTTGACAGGAGTGGTTTGAGCAATGACAAAAGGATGTGATAGTCTTTGACCTCCCACCGCAACAGGCAATGGCTGAGTGACAGGGAGAATCATCGGAGCCCCAGAGATGCCCATTACAGACACTGTGTTCCCAGAAAAACTGACGTCTGGTAAAACTCTGTCCAGCGTGCTGAAAGTAGCACCAGTGTCCACCAAGAATGGCAATGAATGTCCATATATGTCCATTGTGAGCATTGGATCCCCCTTAGTCCTGCTCACCAAGGTACTCTGTGGGCATTGTCAAAACTGAGGCCCCCCCTGTCCTCCTTGATAGGAGGGAGGAACCATATGCTGATTCGGAGCAAAATGTGAAGGTGGCTGACCAGGAGGAATAGCGCCCTCTCGTGGATGTGGACATTCCTTCACCCAGTGCTCATTTGAGCCACACCTCCGACAACCGCCAGCACCTGGCTGCCCTCTTCCCAGGCCTCTATTACCACCAAACCTGGCCCTTCCACGTGACCGTCCCCGAGAGTGCCATGTCCGATAAGGAGCAGCAAATGGCTGATTCGGTGCGGCTGCAGCATACATTACAGGAAAGGAAGGCAACACTGCAGCTGATCCAACAGTCGGCGCTGCGTTAGCCACCATCTGCTTCACTTTTTTTGACTGATGAAAGTCACCCAATTTATTCTGAGCCTCCTTTAAGTGGAGCTTCAGCAAAGCAGTCTCCATTTTCTTATTCTCCGCAGCATCCCTTAACGCAGAATCTTGAGCTTCTTGTAAATAATGTGTTATGTGTCTCTCCCATGTAGGCTGATCATAAATATGTGAATCAGGATTACGTTTCATTAGTGTAGCAACAGACTCTGGCATGCCCGCTAAAACTGCTTCCCTAAACCAGTTTCTGTTATTCCCGGCATCTCTGGGATATTCGCCAGTAACGTCAACCCATTTATCTTTACATTTAGCCAGATATTCTGCGGGAGTTACATCAGTTGACCAAGGAAATTTCAAAATCTTAGAGGCGGGCGGGGTAGGATACTTTCTCCTGACCCACTCAGCAAGTTCAGGCGCGTGAAGCGCAAAAGGGACATCATCTAGTACCTGCACTAGGTTGCACTGGAGCATCATCTCATTATAGTCTGTTAATGTCAACATTCTGCCCATAATTGCTTTCCAGTCCCCCACCGCTAGTGTTTGGCCTGAAGTCAGCTGATTTAATTTGTTTATCCAACAGTTTCCACCACCAGTCAAAGCGGGGAGTTGCAGAGTGATTGCAGAAATGTCAGCCAGCCTCCATGGTTTGTAAATTACTGAACCATCCGATGCACCCACTAAAGGAAACATTAAATTAGTGCCCCCATGAGTTCTGGTATTCTGATAAACCCCCTCGCCCTGGTCAACTCTCAACGTCTGTACGTCGTTAACCTGTCCAACTGTTGCACATTCATCACTTTTAGTGGGGCTGGTACTCCCCCGAAGGTCAGCAGCCTGCCCTCGCACCAAAGATGTTAATCTGTCCTGATCCTTAAGGACCCCATCCATCTGTTGTTGAACTTTATTTAACCTGTGTTCGTGCTGCTCTATTTCCTCCATTAATCTACCATTGTAAGCCAAAAACAATTTATCAGTCTCCTGTTCTGTTCTGTTTTTAACTAAGTTCAACAACTGTCTGTCCTCCTCCGCAGTGTGTGCTACAGTCCCTTTACCGGTGACCTCAAAATGCAATTTATAATCCTGTCCCTCATCGTCCACCTTCAGATCACCCTGTGGTTTATTAGTTAATGGGTCATGGGCCACAGACCTCTTTGATGGGCCACTCCAGTGTAAGACTGCAGTGTTTGAAGGGAGGGGGGAAGCGGGGGAAGCAGGAGAGGTACCCAGAGAGGGTGGTGCACACCTCTGTGATGTAGCCTGCGTGCTTTGAAGTACGCTCTGGCTATCGTCAGTTTCCAACCCCCAAGAAATGTTTGTTTTACCAGATGTAGACAAGACGGGATACATATTTTGATAAGGCGGAGGAGTCTGGTCTGCCGAACAAACACTATCTGCAGTAACACACAAATGATCAATGCCTTGACCCGTTAAACCCCATGTCTTCCACATTTTCTCAGTTTTTAAGTATCTCTTCTTAGCACCAGTGATGCTCCTAGCTGTTTTACCTTTTTTGCAAAACGCTTTCCTTCCTCAAAACACATCTGTGAGAGACACCTCTTATGTGCACCACTAGCAGCATGCCGAGACCACATGGCCTTCATGTCGGCTTGAAACTGCTTTTTATCTATTTCACCGGGCTTATCAACTAATACAGAATATAATTTTGAAATGTATATTAACAATTGGGCATCTAACGTGCGCCACTCCTGTCCCAATGGAGCAGGAAGCAATTTATATTCGGCTGCCATTGAAAGTTTAAAACAAAATCCAAAATGGATTAAAATTGAAGTAGGCAATTTGTAATAACTCTGTAAAGTATTTGTTTTAATTGAAAAACTATCAATTAGTAGGCCAAATTTATCCCAATATTAATGCAGTTAATAGTAAAGACAGGCAGTATTTTATTTAACCTATTTATTTTTATTCTTTATAGTGAAGTGGTTTATGTATTATTTTAGTCATATAACATTAACCTTAATAATGATTTATGCAAAGCCGAAACGAAGGAAACCTAAAAAGGTTTATAACGAACTTTTTATTTTCTCATTAATTTATTTATATACTGAGATATCAGCTGTTTTGTCTAAAACACAAAGAATTTTAATGAAGTCCGGCCGGCGGCAAAACCCGCGACGGACACTTCCACGAATCACACAAAGAAATAGAATTCTCCCAATATAAAAGCAGTCTCATTTATCATTAAAACAAACCGAAAAAATATCTGTAAAACTCGCTTTGTAACACAATCGTAGATCGTTTTTACAAAAAAGAAGTCGACCGAATTAGCGGACCAAGTCAAACACAATAGAACTTCCGGGTCACCATGCGGAACGGAAAAAAACATCCGGGACAAAGACGGCTAATTCTTCACTACAATGTTAAACCGAACAAACTGTACTCATAAGTAAACCAACCAAAGACAAAAACAAAATGCCTCCAGCAGAACCACACTTCGTCTCCAAAAAACTAGAATAGCTGTTTAACCGTGTCAAACAAATACCGGTCGGAAGCTAGGCTACCAGAGTGTAGCTGTAAGCATGAGCACCCCAGCTCAATCTGAACAAAACGGTGCCGCTTCGTTACAATAAAGTTATTTTATATATATATTCTAAAAAGTTTACTACCAGTTATCCATAACAATAGTCGTATATATGTGTTAAACAATGCTTTAGACGTGTTTACGTAAGTGTACAAGGTTGAACGCCTTTATTCCAGGCGAGACTCACACACACTGTATATTAGCTGCAAGCTACATATGGTGGTACTTTAACTAACCGAAAATGATAGTTCCCATTATTCCTCTACAATGCCAAGCTTCTACGCAATCTGCACAAACAGAAAACGAGGGCATCGACTAGGCGTTTAAAATTCGCAGAGGAATTATGGTTTTAGATTCAGTCAGTTAGTTCCCCTAAATGAGGAGTTTATATGAGGCCGGTGTGCAAAAAAGCTACCTAGTAGCTTTCTTCCCTAGCCTCCACTCCGTCCAAGCACACCCACAATCACACCAAAAACAAGTACAGTAATTTTACAATATTTATCAAACACTAACCTCAAACCGGGCCGACCAACAACTGGACCCTAAAGCCTCACTTCCACCGTTTGCGATGCTCAGTCGCGCATTTTGGAAGAAAACACAGCCTCTCCAAAGTAATCCGTTAGCAGTCAGAGGGCTCCCGGGCCCTGCCTGCCGCTAAAGTCGCTTGCCAGCCAAGGAGGTCCCAAACCAGCGTCCTGGTTGGGCCGGACGACCACCCCGAGCCCGATCCGCACTTTGGTCGGCCCTTAACCAAAAAAACAACACATCAACACTAAAACGGAGAACGGTTAGATCAATCAATACCTATTAATTTGGTGTTAGCGCTGTTCCAGATTGATACAAAACCACCCGGGTGCTGATTTAGCAAGGATCAATCCAGTCGCTCTCCGATTCTCTGTTGAACTCCAAGGAAAAAACACAAAATTACTGCAATTGTCACAAACACACGCATCAACCAGTTATACCACACTTTACTCACACTCAATCTCTCCCAGCTCCGAAACAACCTAAGACCGAATTACGGAGCACGCATCCTCCACCATGTGTTGGCTCCTCGTTCCCATGCGATCGGCACTCGCTTCCGGAGAGTGTAGGGGCGCCAACATTTACCCCGGCGGGAAGTTTTCCAAAATAAAATCAGAGCTGAGAGACAGAGAGTGAAATAATGCACAGACACAGAATTTCTGTTTCACACTCATACACATCTGCAGATGGAGAACAGTCAGAACTGAGTTGAACTGAACTGAACTGTCGTGTACAGGGGTGTACCATTTTTATTAAAGAAGAACAAAGCACATAGTCACATGTCTATTCTCCTCCCCCTAGATTTTATTACACCAAACGTTTATTCTCAAGGTTTCCTGAGTTATCGCTGTGACCATCCGGTCTGTTTATGACTGTCTACTCTCTACTCTGTTCCTTATCTCCGCATCCCACTTTTACAACGTGCAATAACCTTAGCCTAGAGTTTTACGACTTAAAAGCTTTCCCCATAAACCATACTTGACAAACATTTCTTTACTATCATGCAAGCTAATAAAAACAGACTTTTACTTTCTGAATACTAACTAAAGATTATATAAACATATTCAATACGAGACTGTTATATAAAGTAGCCCTAAAAAAATATGAAATCACGACACTACCCATCCCCAAACCAAAAGAAGGGACTCAGAGCTGATCCTTGATGGATTCCCACTTCCACCTTGAACTCCTCTGTCACTCCTACAGCACACCTGACTACTATCTCACAGCTCTCATACATTTCCTGTACCACTAACAAACTTCTCTTCCATTCCAGACTGCCTCATGCAAAACCAAATCTTTTCTCTTTGTAACCTGTCATATACTTTCTCTAAATCTACAAAGACACAATGCAGCTCCCTCTGACCCTCTCTGTACTTCTCCATCACTATCCTTAAAAGCAAAGATTGCATCTTTAGTACTCTTTCTTGGCATGAAACCGTACTGCTGCACACAAATGCTCACTCCTGACCAAAGCGTAGCTTCTACCACTCTTTTCCACAGCTTCATTGTATGACTCATAAGCTTTATTCCTCTGTAGTTTTCACAGTTCTTTACATCTCCCTCGTTCTTAAAATATCGGCAAAACTTTTCCTCCATTCCTCAGGCATCTTCTCGGTCTTCAATGTTTTGTGGAAGAACCTAGTCAAAAACTCTACTGAAACCTATCCTAGGTACTTCTATACCCCCACAGGCGTGTCATCAGGACCAATTCCCTTCCCATGTTCATCCTGTTCAAAGCTTTCCTCACTTCATCATTACTAATCTCAGCGAATTCCAGATCCACAACAGTCACCTCTTCTACTCTGCATTCTCTCTCCTTTTCCTAATTCATAGCCTTTTCAAAGTACTCTTTCCATCTTCCAATCACACTCTTGGCACATGTTGTAACAGATTCACACAACAAGGTATTGGGCACCAGTCAGGTCTCTCTCCTGAATATAAGGTAATTGAAAGAGTAAATACAACCTCGATGTACAAATATCCTTACATAGTATGCAATTGTGTGGCTACATAGCTTTCACCCTCACTTCAAAGGAGGTCAACTCAAATAAGCAGCAGCTTAATTGCTGAACTTAATAATTTAAAGGTTGAAAATGGAAAATTTATGTTAAAAGCCATCTCTTTAAAAAAGTAATATTTCAACTGCGAGTTTAGAGGTGTGCAGAATGCATTGTAATATCGCAGGTATAAAATTACCTATATTTCACCATATATTACTGTAATCCTTACTGTGAAAGTACAGCAAATCTTTTCCAGTAAATAAACTTTAAATTCACAGTAAAAGATTTTACAGTGTGTATATATAATCAGTACATATAAATATATATATAGTGGTTCAATCAACATGTTGACCCATTTGAGGTCTTATTACAATTTTAAAACAAGACAATCTCTCTTTTTTTTTTATCGTTTATTTTTAAAATAAGACATTAATCTCCCCCTCCTTGGGCTGCCACCTTACCGCGGTGGAGGGGTTTGAGTGTCCCAATGATCCTAGCCTTTACCTATGGGGCCCGGTTGGGCTTAGCCCGAAGAGGAAACATGGGCCCCCCTTCCCATGAGCTCACCACCTGTGGGAGGGGCTGTAGGGGTCGGGTGCAGTGCAAGATGGGCAGTGACCGAAGGCGGGGACCTGGGCGGTCCGATCCTCGGCTGCAGAAGCTGGCTCTTGGGACGTGGAACGTCACCTCTCTGGTGGGGAAGGAGCCGGAGCTGGTGTGAGAGGTTGAGAGGTTCCGACTGGACATCGTCGGCCTTGCCTCGACGCACGGCTCTGGCTCTAGAACCCGTCTCCTCGAGAGGGGTTGGACTCTCTTCCACTCTGGCGTTGCCCCCGGTGAGAGGCGCTGAGCTGGGGTGGGCATACTTGTTGCCCCCCAACTCGGTGCCTATACGTTGGGGTTTACCCCGGTGAATGAGAGGGTAGCCTCCCTCCGCCTACGGGTGGGGGAACGGGTTCTGACTATTGTTTATGCTTATGCACCGAACAGTAGCTCAGATTACCCACCCTTCTTGGAGTCCTTGGTGGGGGTGCAGGAGAGTGCTCCTTCTGGGGACTCCTTCATTCTGCTGGGGGATTTCAACGCTCACGTGGGCAATCACAGTAAGACCTGGAGAGGCGTGGTTGGGCAGTATGGCCCCCCCGATCTGAACCCGAGCAGTGTTTTGTTGCTGGACTTCTGTGCTCGACATGGATTGTCCATGACAAACACCATGTTCAAGCATAAGGGTGTTCATGTGTGCACTTGGCACCAGGACACCCTAGGCCGCAGCTCAATGATCGACCTGGTTGTCGTTTCATCGGACCTGCGGCCTCATGTTTTGGACACTCGGTTGAAGAGAGGGGCGGAGCTATCCACCAACCACTACCTGGCGGTGAGTCGTCTCCGGTGGTGGGGGAGGATGCCGGAAAGACCTGGCAGACCCAAACGTGTTGTGAGGGTCTGCTGGGAACGTCTGGCAGAGTCTCCTGTCAGAAGGGGTTTCAACTCTCACCTCCGGCAGAACTTCAATTCAATTCAGTTTATTTATATAGCGCCATTTCACAACAGATGTAATCTCAAGGCACTTTACAAAAAGAGTTATTACAATACAATGTTTAGTGTAGAAATTACAGAACCACAGAAGATTGCGTCGTGGAATTCTCAGCAATCCCTCATACTGAGCAAGCATGCAGCGACAGTGGGAAGGAAAAACTCCCTTTTAACAGGAAGAAACCTCCGGCAGAACCAGGCTCAGCACAAGCGGTTATCTGCCGCGACCGTCTGTGGCTTGGAGAATACACAACAGAGACACAGAAAGAGCAACAGAACCGATGCACAAGTTTGTTGCAGGACGTGGAGAATTTTCCGTCACTGCAATGCCATCTTAGTCAGGGTCGTCAAGCAGGGCTAATCCGGAGCACCTACTATAATAGAAAACAGGTTAGTGCTTGAATTGACAGCACATCATGCAGTTGGGGAGAAGTAGGAGAGAAAGTAGGAACAGACCCTAATAATGTCCTCCAACAGCCTAGCCTAAAGCAGCATAGCTACTAACATTAACCTGTCTCCTAGCTACTAGGAGACCTGGCTACCAACACTCTGTCTGAGTCCTCATGACCCGTGGACGGTGTAGGGCCGGTAACGGCCCCCGTCATGCCGGGGTCTTCTCGGAGTCGGGTTGTTTGAGAATGCAGCCCAAAGTGGGTGGTAAACTCCATCTAAGGCTAAATACCGGCACGAGACCGATAGTCGACAACTATCTTAAGGAAAAATAGACAGAACTGAGAGGACAGAGTTGAAGAGGGCGAGAAACGTTTAAGAGATAAACGGTGGGGTCCGCACAGTCTGCCCGGGGGATTCAACCCGGCAGGTAATGGGCGGCCGCACTGTGCGGGAGGATCCCCTTGAGGGACCTCTCTCCGGCGCTGGCTGGCCCCTGTGGGGCACATTTCTTCCGCGGCGGTAAGCCGCGACCGGCTCCGGATCTTTACCTGGCTTACATTAATCTATCTCTACCTAGCTACTCTACCTCTTCCTATCTCTTCCTAACTTTTGACACTCTGCCTGACTACTAACATTAACCTGTCTCTTCCTATCTACCTGTCTGACCTGACTCTAACTACCTATAAACATATCTCTAACTGTAAGCTTTGTCAAAGAGGAAAGTTTTTAGCCTAGTTTAAAGATAGACAAATTGTCTGCTTCACGAACCAACCCTGGGAGCCGGTTCCATAGGAGGGGAGCCTGATAGCTGAAAGATCTGCCACCCATTCTACTTTTAGAAATCCTAGGAACTACCAGTAAACCTGCAGTCTGAGAGCGAAGGTCTTCAACCACGTCCCGGGGGAGGCGGAAGACACTGAGTCCGAATGGGCCATGTTCCATGCCTCCATTGTCGAAGCGGCTGACCGTAGTTGTCGCCGTAAGGTAGTCGGTATCTGTCACGGCGGCAACCCTCGAACCCACTGGTGGACACCAGCAGTGAGGGATGCTGTCAAGCTGAAGAAGGAGTCCTATCGGGCCTTTTTGGCCTGTGGGACTCCGGAAGCAGGTGAAAGGTACGGATGGTTGCTGAGGCAAAAACTTGGGCGTGGGAGGAGTTTGGAGAGACCATGGATAACAATTTCCGTATGGCTTCAAAGCGATTCTGGTCCACCATCCGGTGTCTCAGGGGGGGGGGAAGCGGTCTGCCACCAACACTGTTTACAGTGGGGGCGGTGTGCTGCTGACCTTAACGCGGAGCGTTTTGGGTCGGTGGATGGAATACTTCGAAGACCTCCTCAATCCCACCGACAAGCCTTCCTGTTTGGAAGCAGAGTCTTAGGACTCTGGGACGGGCTCTCCAATCTCTGGTGCTGAAGTCACCGAGGTTGTTAAAAAGCTCCTTGGTGGCAAGGCACCGGGGGTGGATGAGATTCGGCCGGAGTTCCTCAAGGCTCTGGATGTTGTAGGGCTGTGTTGGTTGACTCGGCTCTGCAATATTCCGTGGACATCGGGGGCAGTTCCCTTGGATTGGCAGACCGGGGTGGTGGTCCCCCTCTTTAAAAAGGGGGACCACAGTGTGTGTTCCAACTATAGGGGGATCACACTTCTGAGCCTCCCTGGTAAGGTCTATTCGGGGGTTCTGGAGAGGAGGGTCCGACGGATAGTCGAACCTCGGATTCAGGAGGAACAATGCGGTTTTCATCCTGGCCATGGAACACTGGACCAGCTCTACACCCTCGGATTGGTCCTGGAGGGTGCGTGGGAGTTCGCCCAACCGGTCTACATGTACTTTGTGGACTTGGAGAAGGCATTCGGCCGTGTCCCTCGGGGTGTCCTATGGGGGGTACTCCGGGAGTATGGGGTACCAGGCCCTTTGATACGGGCTGTTAGGTTCCTGTATGAAGGGTGTCAGAGTCTGGTTCGCATTGCCAGCAGTAAGTCGAACTCGTTTCCAGTGAGAGTTGGACTCTGCCAAGGTTGCCCTTTGTCACCGGTCCTGTTCACAATGTTTATGGACAGGATTTCTAGGCTCAGCCAAGGCGTGGAGGGGATCCGTTTTGGTGACCTCAGGATAGGGTCTCTGCCTTTCGCAGATGATGTGGTCTTGTTGGCTTCATCCGAACAGGATCTACAGCTCTCGCTGGAGCGGTTCGCAGCCGAGTGTGAAGCGGCTGGGATGAGGATCAGTAACTCCAAATCTGAGACCATGGTCTTGAGCCGGAAAAGGGTAGAGTGCCTTCTCCGGGCCGGGGATGAGGTCCTTCCTCAAGTGGAGGAGTTTAGGTATCTGGGGGTCTTGTTCACGATGGATGGATGGATGGACATTAATCTCCTTTGTATTTTGTCAACACTGCAGGTTAGACTTTACAGTAGGGGATATTTTTGTTGTTAAAATATAATGTTTCAACTAGGGCTGCCACAAACAATTATTTTGTATTATCGTCTATTATTTTGCATATTAGTTGACTAATCAGTTCACTGACAAATTGTATCTTATCACAGAAGCTGCTCGAATCTATACATCATTAGCTTCCAGCTGGAAATGGTTTCTGTAAGTATTATTTGCTATCTGAAATACTAACAGTTAAAATGATCACTTGTTCAACATTGTGGAAATAATTATTTTTAAAAAAGTATGTTACAGCAGACACATGACGTGCTAAAAGAAATAAAATCACAATCACTTCTATTAATGTTACAGATATCAGTAAGTAAGTAATTAATTAAATGTTGCATTTAATAAACTCTCACTTTGTTCAGCCTTTTTAACGTTTTTGCGTAATGGGGTGCTGCCATAAACAGAAATAAATGAGCCAGCTATGTGCACTCTTCAATTTCCGTGACCTTTCACCTATGCTTTGATGTCTTGTTGACAGCAGCAGCACTACACTGTCTGCTTTAAACAGAACCAGCCACCAGGTGGTGGGGACATAAGAGAAAGGCTGTGATAAATATAAAAACCCACACATTTAAATCGCTCTATGAAAGCCCAAGACAGAACATGCAAAGCCTATATGTACAGTATGGGTGAAAGAGGATTTTCAGTCATCCTACTGTTTAACGTTAGCAGCTAACGCGCTAATTAGCTAAGCGAGACAACTGTCCTTCATAGTCAGTCGCACCAGTTAAGATAGTGGAGCATCATCATCGTCCTGCCATGGTAAGCAGGTTGTACCTTGTAGATTTTGGATTACACATGCTTCTGTATAATTTTATCAAACGCTCCTAAATATTAGGGCTCGGATGTCGGCTTGTCATGACAGTTTGGTCTTCTCCAGTTTTATGCCAGGACTGATTCCACTACATTTTATCTGTTAGTAGCGGCTAAAAGTGAGATATAAAGGGTTTAGTTTATGTGGTGGATAACTGCAAGTTTCAGAAAATTAAGCATATTTTTCTCTGGAGTTTGTGATACTTATTTAGTTAAAATTGGTATTTTATATACTGTGAGATCAATGTTTATAAAACCATGTTGGCATGTAAATTCATATCAATAAAATTATTTTTAACATTTTACCCATTAATAATCAAACCGAGCACAGTAGACCTGATTGGATCGGTGAAGAATAAACTCTTTCTTTTTGCTTTGTTTTATGCAGACAGATCTGCAGGGGGAGAGAGCAGAGTTCAAGGTTTGATCCCACTTCTTAAAAGCTCCAAGGGATCTTCTTCCGTCTCATTTTCTCTGATGTTTTAAAATTCATAGCCATTTAATTAGCCTTTTATAATCAGTAATGGAAACTTAAGCCCATTATTTTACAGTTTTTTTTCTATTTTGTATCAGCACTTCTTCCTAATTTTGAATATTTGATATGGGTAAAAAAGGTTTTTCTTATTTTACTATTGATTATAAATGTGTAAATAATCCCATTCCAGAGTAAAAGTAGATAATTTATTGAAATTCTGGAATGACTGTCTGTGATGGACCGGCAACCTGTCCAGGGTGTACCCCGCCTCTTGCCCGTTGACAGCTGGAGATAGGCACCAGGATAAGCGCTATAGAAAATGGATGGTTGGAATGATTGTAGCTGTTCTACTTGGTGAACTACCAAACCTTGAAGAACAGACTTACAGCTGTACTTGCCAAGTACATACTCCCCAAGCACACAACAACTTAGATATTGAATAACGCCCTGAATCTTCTCTCAAAGGACCCTTTAGTAGGACCCAACATGTAAGGTGCCCTCTGCATGCCTGATTAAAATATATACTTTTATTATTATTTTTTTATATGCTTTTAAAATATTCTGACATATTTTAAAAAGCATGCTGCATCATGTTAAGACTACGCAAATGTTGGTATAAATTTAACAAAATAATGTTTTGCTTGTGTGGCCAGTCGGATAGCCAGCATTTTGTTCAGGGTGCCACTGGCACCAATTGCATATCAGGTCATTCATGTCTATCTTGTTTCTTAGTTTAATCTTGTGTTTAGTGCTTTATAAATTTGGATTAGTTCTCTAAATACTGTATTGTTGTCCTCCAGTTTATCTGTCTATGCGATTCCATGATGCATGTATGTTCTTTATATTATTAAAATTCACATTTTACGGCAACAATACACATAGCAATCCGTCTGTTATTACGTGTAGTGTTCTTTTATAAAGTTGTCTAGAGAGTTCTACGTTTTTACCCGTCAGTAAGAGCTCGTTGTTTGAAACTCTGGTAATGAGAAACTTTTTATGGGCCATCAGTTAGTACTAAACCAGCCGACTATAATTCACAATGTAATAGGCCGGGTTTGAACTTAAATACTGACAATTTATTGACTCTCTTGGGGGTCCTTTTATGCCTTTTTGCCTTGATCCCACCTGCTAATTTCTGGACCAATTGTTTCAATTTGTTTGTACGTGGGGTTTACCTCATTTGGTACTGGAATTTTTTGACCATTAAAAGTATACATACAGGAAAAATGTTTATGTGAGAATGCTGAATTTATGATACAAATACAAACTCTGTTCTGTGGCTGTACTAAACTCTTCTCTAAACAACTTGAAGAAGCGCTCTACAGGTTCAGTGTGAACTACGATTGCATAATATTTTGAATAAATGAGGTAAATCATCAATTTAACTGGTATTGTGTTAGCAACAATGCATAATTTGTCATGCTTTCTAGTTAATGAAGCAGTAAGGAAAATACCATAGAATGTTTCCTACATATTTCACAGCATCTCTTGATGTATTTGATTATTATGCTTTGGAAGCATAATTTCCTCCAGTGTGTCTCTGCATTGAGATCAGGCCTTCAGCAGTTTGTATCACATAAGACCTTAATGTGAGCTAATTAATAAGGCAGGATAACATGGCACCTTCACAATTAAATCATACCAATAATACACCATCTGCTTCGCACATCCTGTGTCAGTGTTTATATCTGAAGAATTTATATTGCAATTAGCTTCAGAGTAATGTATCAACCGTTTGAGAAAATGATGCAATGCATACATTACTTTGTGCCACTTTTAGAAACCCTTTAGTTGACTACTCAGCATATGAATGACAACTGTTTGAATTCCAAATTCATTATTAGATCTTTTTGTTCTTAATGAAATTTGCCTTTTACCAGAGAAAACAGGACACTTCTAACACTTCAATGTTAAAGATCATCAAACATATTTAATATCAAACAATTATAACTCCAGTAAAAATAAAGTGCTGTTTCAAAATAACTTCAGTTAACAATTTATCTAGATGAAAACAGAAAAAAACAATGCAGCCATTTAGCCCTATATGAAAACAAAATTAAACAAGAATGAGAAATTGCTATTGTCCGCATTTAATCGAGAAGTAACCAGTTTGTTGGTTCAATCTCTGACACATTCAAGCCCGGTTACTGTCAGATCTGTAAAATAAAAAGATGACATTAAGAAAATGTCTGACGATAAAAGACGGTCTAAAAGATCATAAAATGCAAGATGTCATGCTCAGATAGATAGATAGATAGATAGATAGATAGATAGATAGATAGATAGATAGATAGATAGATAGATAGAATTAATTTCCATTTTTTGCATGATATGAGTGGAGAACAGGAGGGCTTCTCAAAGAACTAACCGGTCCATGGGAGCCTTAATTCTTACTGGTTGATAGGTGATCAAATACTTATGCAGTAAAATCGAATTTAGTAATATAAAAAAATGACCTGAATAGAGCTGGGACCACAGTCTCAAAGAAAACCATCAGCAACACGCTCTGCCTTCATGGATTAAAATCCTGCAGTGCATGCAAGGTCCCCCTGCTCAAGCCCGCGCATGTCAGGGCCCGTCTGAAGTTTGCCAATGACCATCTGGATGATCCAGAGGAGGAATGGGAGAAGGTCATGTGGTCTGATGAGACAAAAGTGGAGCTTTTTGGTCTAAACTCTACTCGCCGTGTTTGGAGAAAGAAGGAGGAGTACAACCCCAAGAACACCATCCCACCTGTGAAGCATGGAGGTGGAAACATCATTCCTTGGGGATGCTTTTCTGCCTAGTGGACGTGATGACTACACCGTATTGAGGGATGGGGCCATGTATGGTGAGATCTTGGCCAATAATCTCCTTCAATCAGTAAGAAGATGGGTCGTGGCTGGGTCTTCCAGCATGACAACGACCCCAAAAAAACGGACAGGGTAACTAAGGAGTGGCTCTGTAGGAAGCGTCTCTAGGTCCTGGAGTGGCCTAGCCAGTCTCCAGACCTGAAGCCAATAGAAAATCTTTGCAGAGAGCTGAAAGTTTGTGCTGCCCAAAAACACCCCCAAAAACTTAACGATCTGGAGAAGATCTGTATGGAGGAGTGGGCAAAATCCCTGCTGCAGTGTTTGCAAACCTGATGAATAACTACAGAAAACATCTGATCTCTGTAATTGGAAAAAAAGGTTTCTGTACCAAATATTAGGTTCTGTTTGTCTGACGCATTATATACTTATGTCATACAATAAAAGGGAAATTAATCATTTAAAAATAATCCACTGTAATTTTCTGCCTTTTTGTTTTTGATTCTTGCCTTACAGTTAAAGAGTACCTTTGATGCAAAGTACAGACCCTCACATGCTTTGTAAGTTGGAAAATTTCAAAAATCATCAGTGTATCAAATGCTTGTTCTCCCCTGTGTATCTCAACAGTCTAGAGAAGGTCAAAATGCCATTTCTAAGACTTTTGGTCTCCAAGAAATCTCCAAGTCTACATCAAGGACTCATTCAGGAGTTCACAAAAGAACCCAGAACAACATCTAAAAGCTCTGCAGGTCTTATTTGGGTTAGTTAAGGCCATTGTTCCTGATTCAAAAATTGGAAGAAAGAGATTAATTATAGAATTCCAATGTGAAAACTACTGTTGACCACCCAGAAAAAACTGTCTATCTATCAACTTAATGATACCACAGACTTCTCAGGCAAAACATTTTTTGGACTGGCATGATCATCAAAGAGCACTGAATGTGATCTGCTGTTTTTACCTGTGTGCTCAGTGTTCTGTATGACACAGCAGACTAAGCAGGATGTGGAGGAGGAAAAGTTAATTACAAAGCTTATTTTTCTGAACGTCAGCAAATTTGTCTGTTCATTTTCCTGTGAATAAATAAAAACATGATCCACCTGTGAGTTAAAAGCTGATGTGTGCACTACAAGGAAAATTACAGTAAGAGCACCTACACAATAGTATACAGCCAGACAGAACAGTGAAATATCTAATATCGTCATAAAAAACAGCTTAAGCTGATGGTTGTAAATCTGCTGTGGAGGTTGTGTGACTCAGCCAGAGAGGCTCCTTGGTCATATATTCCTAACTGAACTGTCTCACTCGTGCTTCATGTTGCTCTGACTAATTAGTGCAAAGCTGACATGCATTGACACCGAGGAGCTTTCTCACCGCTTTACTCATAGGCTTTACATTTACTTATTTCATCACTAATTTAAAAACAGTCTGCATTCTAAGAAAAACTGTTTCATAATTATTTCAGCACATCTTTTTTTATTACACGTCTTGTGTGGCAGTGTGGCACTCAGAATTGGTGTCTAAGAAGCAAGTATTAGCCCAACAGATTTACTTTCATGAGTGGAGCCTTACGGCTTTTGCTATAATACATATATAGAGTTCAAATATTGTAAATAACAGGCATTTTATTAATCGTTATGCGCTCTAATTATCATGTAGCCCTTCTCACTCTGTCTCATCACTCTGCTCACCCGTGTCTCCAATCAACCATACCAGATCAATCAACCTTACCTCTTGCGTTCATAACCCGTCACTTCCCGTCTCTCAGTGCTGGATCATTGTGAATGTCATGTTGCTGTCTCTGTGGCAACATGTTGCTGTTCCTGATGTCCTGTCTCTCCGTTCCTGCAGTCACCATCACTACCATTCCACCTCATCACCAACAGTAATAAAACAGCCTTGCACTTTACCTGCTTTTCAATTTATGTCCATGCATCACACCATACACCTGACGATAAAATGGTGTTCAATTAAAATCAGTTTCTTTTCTGAATAGACCAAGATGACAACAGGGAACACGCACCTGAACAGCCCAGAAAGGTGGTAACAGATCTGCAATGGCTGACTTACATAAGGGTTAGTCAGTTTTCAACTCGAGGGTTTGATGCTGTGATTATAGACACCCATTTTCACCATCTGACCAGATGATTTTAAGGCAAAAACACGTAGGAGCCCTCCTAGTGCATTGTGTGAACTTTTGCCCTTAAAGTTTTGTTTTCCATTACAATCAGTCACTCTGGGTTCTAAAAGCATGCTACATGTGAAAATGTTATACAAACTCCAATCCCTGAATCACTTACATGAAGAAAAGAGACCGGAAAATGTCTGAGTTTGAAAAAGCCTATCAACCATATGTCAAAATGCTGACTTAGCATTCATGGTGTCGCCTACCTAGCTTTGGACCCCCCACAGGAACGTTGGCAAGGTGAAAGCCGAGCCTCTTGCAGCTGTTAGAGGCTACAGACCTTACAATACTGGCTTTGCCTTGAGGTTGAACTTAAGAGAAGGATCTGTACCGTCACAATGTTGGAACACCAGCTCCCAGGCTGTAAATGGAGTTAACTAAGTTGACTTAAGTTCAGGAGCAAGAGCCATGCCCCAAACCCCCTCCGCACAACCTAATAAGCCCTAAACTCGTCTCACCTGGTACCCCCGGCCTCTCTCACATCGCTAATCACGCTGCGATACACATATAAACCCCATCTGCCTCTTACTTCTCTTCCGTCTCGTTCGTTTCTGTTACGACCAGTTCGACTCACGCGTGTTTCGCTCGCTTACCTTATTCAACTTTTTCTTCCTCGTGTCCAGCATGGATGTCCTCACGCTGTGCGTTCATCCATCCGAATCGGACGAGGAGCTTTACTTCCCCGGTCTCGCATCCGTCGGGGCATCCCCCCAGCCTCTGGTCCGCCATGCTTCCCGCCGTGTTCGGCTCCCCTCGAGCCAGCGGGACCCCAAGCCGTTTCCTCCGGCCTCGGCTTCTTCTTCCCGGATCTCCCAGCCAGGTCCGCTCGCCCCCACCTCCGGCGGCTTTAGGAACCAGCCTATCCGCTCTCCCACTCCACCTTCGAGCATTATTCTACGGCCCGAGCCATCTCCCCAGCACCTTTGCGCCGCTGCTCCAGCTCATCCACCCCAGGGCGTCCCTCCTCCGTCCCCTTGCGGCTCGCGCCGGGCTCCAGCATCCTGCGCCGCTGCTTCCTCTCGCGCTTGGCGCTCTCCCGTGGGCGCTCCAAGCCGCCCAGACATGTCCGGCTGGACCGTAGCACGCCTCCAGCGCGCCTTGCGGCACAGGGGAATCCCCTTCAGCCGCTCCACCAACGAATATCACCTCTTTAGGCTTCTGTTCCCTCCTCCCGCTTTCCATCCATCTCCGCACCGTTCGAGGCTTTCTGCCTGCGCTGCTTCCTCATCGGGTGGGACTTCCGGTGACATAGTTCCAGTTCCGGCCGTCTCAGAGCGTCTCAGCCCACGGCACCCTCTGGTGGCGGCGGACCGCCATGTCCCCCCACACCAGTCCCCCCCTTTCAACAATTTGCTTCCTTCTTAGCGAGTTTCTTCTCTTCCCTGTCCTCTCAGACGGGTCCGTTCACTGGCTCTAATTTGCCCTCCTTCTCTGGCCCTTCCTTTCATCCCCCTTTTGGCCTACCTTCGCCCCCACCCCTCCCCCACAACCTCCTCCGCCCTTGTCCCTTCGTCCACCGCTCCTACAGCCCCGCAGGCCGTACCTCCAGCCCAGAGTCGGCCTACCACCAACCCGCCCCGTCCCATGTACGATACCACTCTACCGCCCCCGCCTCTCCCCACCTTGGGGCATAACACCTTTTCTCTCTCCACAGCCACCCCCCCCATGTCCTCCCTCTTCCATCTACTGCCCTTTTCCCGTCTCCCCCACGCTGCGTCAGCAGATCCTTGCAGGTAATCACGTAGACTTGGCTCTCCTGCTCCATCCCTCACTGGGCCTTTCCGGCCTGCCCCGGGACCTGCTTACCAGCCAGGGGTTGATGCAGCTCGGCCCGCCCCTCACTCCCCGATCTCGCAATCTCACCCCCGTCGAGTTTGCCTTCGCCTTCTCCCTCTACCACGACACCATCTGCTCCGTATTCCCCGACCGGCGGTCCGAGCTGGACGACTACCTGTCCATCGTGTTGGACCTGGCCCTCCGGTTCGGGGGCACAGGGTTTTACACCTACCATACCTTTTTTTCCTCCCAGGCCGCAGGACGGCTGGCTCAGTTTAACCAGGGCACCTGCTCGATGCCGAACTTTATTGTCGGGTCTTCGCAGCCAGAGCTTCCTTGTCCTGCGCTCTTTGCGATGCTCGCTCATCCCCCGCCGTCGCCACCCCTCCGGTCCCGGGCCCCCATGACCAACAGCTCTGGGGCCCCCGACCGTTTGTCCCTCGCTGCCCCCCCCTCTTCCCTCACGAACCAAACCCAGCGGCCCAGCCCCAGGGGGTGTCGACAAACACGGCCGCCCCTTGCTCTATAAAGGGGGCAGGATGGTTTGCAATAATTTTAATGAACAAGGCTTTTCCTCCTAGAGCTGCAGGTTCTTGCACTCCTGCTCCTTCTGTGGCGGGGCTCACTCACGGAGCTCCTGCCCCTGCAATCCGACCCCTCCATTCCCAGCTCTCCCTTCCTCCGCTCTCCATGAGCCTTACCCCATCGTTATTGCGGCCCTCCTTTGGGGACATGAATAACGCAGCCATTGTAGACATCATTAATAAAGGTCGATCTCGCTCCCTCACCATCATGCAGTTCATTCGTAGGCTCACCCTCTTACAAGCCCAATATCACTTCATCCTCCGTGCTGCTCACACTCTGGGTCACTTAAACAGCATAGCTGACTCTCTCTCTCATTTTTCTTTTCAGAAGTTCAGATCCTCGGCTCCAGCTGCAGAGCTCAGGCCGACACCAATCCCTCCGTTTTCAGCCACCACATTCTATCAACACCGCCTTTCCTCAACCTCACCTCCATCGCTCAACACGCCATTATCGACAGCCTCTCACCCGGTACCCTCTCCATCTACCTCACCTGCTGGAACGCATTCAAGACATTCCATGTAACGTATGGTCTCCCCTTTCCTTCATTCACTACCACGTAATCCTTCAGTTCAACGCTCACTCGCCCTCGTTCAAAAATCAGAGTATCAACTATTAAATCATACTTGTCCGGAATTAGCTTCTTTAGTAAGCTGGCCACAGGAATCTCCAGCCCAGCGCTCGACCATAGCCACATTACCATACTTTAAAATGTCTCAAAAATAGAACCTCCCTCATCAGCGCATCGCTTACCGCTCACCTCAGACCTTCTCACTCGCTGCATTCAAACGCATATTTCCCGCTATTCGACTCCCTTCTTAGACCTAATCCTCCAGTCGATGCTACTGCACGCTTATTTGGGCTTCCTGCCCTGTTCAGAGTTCGTTCCTTCCTCCTCTAGTAACGATCCCTCGATACACCCGTGCCTCTCAGACATCTCCGCCCCTAATAACAATACCCTCATCTTCTCTCTCCGCAGGAGGAAAACAGACCAGCTCGGTACCTCTGTTCAAATTGACCTTTTCCGCTTCGACTCCGTTTTTAGTCCCTATGAACCTATCACCCGTTACGTCCAATCCCGGCTATGCGCCAATGCCTCACCATCTGTCCCGCTCTCCATCACCGAATCTGGCAGCCCCAACACCAGGCTTAGGTTTGCTTACCATTTTCGCTTTATTCTATCTCCGGTATCGCCCCCAACTTCTATTCCGTTCATTCAATTCGTATAGGCGCAGCCTCCTCAGCAGCCCGTGCAGGGAAATTGCAATATCCGCAGCTCAGTCCGCCACTGGTTATATCTCCCGTTCCACGAGTCTCGTTGTGAGGTCTCCCCACTCATTGGGGGTGTGAGTGTATGTGTGTGAGGGGGCGGTCGGGGCCCTCGTTCCGAACAGGCTATTAGCTCAAATCAGACGAAACAACTCACTGGATTTCAACATACTGCCATAAATTATCAATAATGAACTAAGTAGCAAAGAGGGAAGAGTGGTGCCCCGAATATCTGTCTTGTGGCGGTGTGTGGCATACCGAAGACCGTAGCTCCGGTGTGGAGTTCTGCTGCGGCCAGTCACACGTCGGAGTACAGTCTTGTTTGGTAATCCTGCCTAAACTGGGTGGTAAACTCTATCTAAGCATAAATACCTGAACCATTTTTTTCTCATGTTACTGATTTTAGTAAACAGAGACGGTATAGACTAGTGTTGCAGTTAGCCAATCAGGGGAGAAAAACTTGCAAGTCATTAATCAAATGAGCAAGCCCCTGCATCTTGTTGAGTCTCCACGCCCAATTCGTAACTGAACTGGCATAAACTGAAATAGACTGGGAGTTATTTTTTTTTACAGAAACTGACTCAGACGGCATTCTTTCATATCAGAGAACACTGAAAAATAAAAATAAAAACACCAGTGAATGAGACCTTTAAGAGATATTGAATGGTGCAAGGTGAAACATACAAACAAAGGACAAATCTCTGGCCCTCTAGTCCAGTACTTGATGGTCAGTGGCCAGCTATGGTAGGTTTCACTGGAATAAAAAACATAATAGAAGGGGGGTTAGACCTTTAAAATAGGAAATGGAAGAGGAAATGTAAAATAATGTTTGTTCTATATATTAACTGTGCTGAATTTGATGCGACCTCTCGTGAGGTTCTGCAAATCTAGGTTCATGAATTAAATGCTCACATGTGCGTGGGACATAAACTTCCAGTTAAATATTTAGGAGCGGTCAGATGCAGATGGAAGATGAGTTTGGTATATGAAATAGGCTTAAATGCCAATTCTTTATGTATACATTCACAAACAAGGTCAGTTCTTTACTTTCATAAATAATAATCAACACGTAGTGAGGGTAACTGTATTTTATTGTTACATTTGTCAAATTCGAAAACTTAAAATAATTCACCTCGGCAACATGAGCAAAAATAATGTCCACAAATTAAACTGCCCCAAACGCCAGCGTCAGCAGCAGCAAAATTAAATGTTAAGCTTGTGGTTGAGGCCGTCAGAGCGTTGCAGTCTCTGCTGCACTTTGTGTGCATTGGCTCCGTCAACTTTTCAAGCATTCCCTGCGTTTCAAGCTTCAAAGCACCAAACGTCAGCAACGCAGAAGTTCAGCTAGCTGAACTTTTGACGATCTTAACACTCTTGATGCAGTACAGCAACCAATCAGAACGTCTCACTGTAGTGACGGTGCCCAACGTCGACGTTGCCTAGCCAACCACCATCCACTAGTGTGTAACACATCAATCAGAGAAAGGCCCGCCAATGAGCTTTGCTAGCTTGAGCTTAAAAATCTATATGCTGTGTATATGCCTTGAACTAGTAGCTTTGTGAACGTTGCTTGATGCTGACAAAGCGTGCGGTTTGAACGCACCATTTAACATGGTGGACTCCCACTATGCTATAGGACTGCATCAGTTTATCTGTTATTAGAGACATTAGATCCATGAATTAAATATTTACATCTAAAGATTACCAAAGTATATTGTGGAGAAATAGTGTTGCTATGTTTCGAAACAACCAACACTGAAACTTGATCAATATTACAAAAACTGTCTACAAGAGATGCTAATATTCTGTTTTGAGCAGAGAAGGGCTGATAACTTTTTTCAATGGCAGTTAAGTTTTATACACTGCTCAAGAAAATAAAGGGAACACTTAAACAACACAATGTAACTCCAAGTCAATCACACTTCTGTGAAACCAAACTGTCCACATAGGAAGCAACACTGATTGACAATCAATATCAGATGCTGTTGTGCAAATGGAATCGAAAACAGGTGAAAAATTATAAACAATTAGAAAGACACCACCAATAAATGAGTGGTTCTGCAGGTGGTGACCACAGGCACATCTCAGTTCCTATACTTTCTGGCTGATGTTTTGGTAACTTCTAAATGCTGACTGGTGCTTTTATTCAAGTGGTAGCAGGAGATGGAGTTTACTCCCACACAAATAGCTCAGGTAGAGTGTCCCATCCAGGATGGCACACCAATGTGAGCTGTGGGAAGAAGATTTGCTGTGTCTGTCAGCATAGTGTCCAGAGCAGGCCTGCCCAATCCTGGTCCTGGAGATCTACTATCCAGCAACTTTTAGGTGCATCCCTTCTCATCACAGCTGAATCAAATAAAGTGCAAATTACCAGACCTCTGCAGAGCTGATAGACTGCTGATGAGGAAATTTAACAATTTGATTCAGGTGTGTTGGAGCTGGGATACATCTAAAATTTGTAGGATAGTAGATCTTCAGGACCAGGATTGGGCAGGCCTGGTCCAGAGCATGAAAGTCCTACCGGGAGACAGGCCAGCACATCAGGAGACGTTTAGTAGGGCAACACTCCAGTAACAAGACTGCTACCTCCACCTTTGTGCAAAGAGGAACAGGAGGACACTCCCTGCAAAATGACCCCCACCAGGGCACTAATGTGCTTGTGCCTGCTGAAATGGTCAGAAATACGCTACATAAGGATGGTATGAGGGCCCAATGTCAACAGTGGGCTGTGCATACAACCCAACACTGTGCAGGATGTTTGGCATTCGCCAGATAACAGCGCAACTGCCAATTCGCCACTGGTGCTTTGTACTCTTCACAAATGAAAGCAGGATTACACTAAATACCTAAGACAAACGTGACAGCGTCTGGAGATGCTGCGAAGAACGTTCTGCTACCTGCAGCAACCAGCATGACTGCATTGGTACTGGGTTAGTAATGGTGTGGGGTGGCAGAGGTAGCCTGACTGTCATTAGGTTCTGAGATAAGATCATCAGACCCCTTGTGAGACCATATACTGGTGCGGTTGGCTCTGGTTCTTCTTAATGCAAGACAGTGGTAGACCTCATGTGGCTGGAGTGTGTCAGCTGTTTCTGCAAGATGAAGGAATTGATGGTATGGACCAACCCGCCCATTCCTCAGACCTGAATCCAATTGAGCAGATCTGGGACATAATCTCTCGCTCCATCCAGCAACACTACGTTGTACTACAGACTATCAAAGAGTTGCAGGATGCTTTAGTCCAGTTCTGGGAGGAGATCCGCCAGGAGGCCATCTGCCACCTTCTTAGGAGCATGCTCAGGCATTCTAGGGAGGCCATACTGGCACATGGAGGCCACACACTACTGAGCCTCATTGAGCCACTATTTGTGAAGTACTAGTCTACATTGAGCAGGAGGCTGATGGGAGAGGGAGGGGAAGATAGGGGGGTAAAGAGACAGATAGTGAGTTTGGGACGGGAGGGAATTTTTCATCAACAGGAATGGGATGGGAAAGCAAAGAAAATCCATTCCCATGTCATTCTCTCCAGAGTTCCCATACTGATCTTTGCCTCTGTGGGATTGTTTTCTCTAATCAAAAAGTAAATACTCTATGCAGCTTAACTCTGACTGCACTAATAACTAAGATAACCACAATTGTACAACTATTGTTCATTTATATGTGCGGATCCTTCTTAAAGTATTACCTCCAAACTATGCGATACCTGAATCTGAGTGCTTCAATAAAGTGCTACTTCGGTCTTGAACCGCCTCATACTTGAGTCCTGAGGCACAATTCTGCCTCATTTCTACATTGTGAGAGAAGTTAAAAAGCCATCGTGGTAAGTCTGTATCAAACATCCCGAGGGAATCAGTCAATCCATAATGCAACGAAGCACAATACCTTCAGTCTGCCTTACAGACGCATGCACACCTGTCACTGTGCAGAGGGGGCTGGAAAATTATGTCCCTGTGTGCAACTAAATGTGACAGATATGTTCATGGAGGTGAGAATGTGTCCAAGCCACATACTTACCTACATGGAGCTTAGGTGATTCCCTCAGGTCTTATTAGTTTTTTTCCCTCTACTGTTTAAAAGAGAAACAATTCCAGAAAGGGTACGGAAAACTTTGGACAGTTTAAGTAATTATTAGTTGGTCAGCACTATAGTTTTAGGTCAGCCTGAAATAGAAATAGGTGGGAGAGAAGAATTCATTTTACACCACTGGAATTAGGAGATGAAATCATTGTGTGAACGGTGGTGTGGTTTGGAAGTGTGAACCCACAAAGAAGTGTTGAAAAGATAAGGTTGTGGATGTCAAACATTTGAATTAGCCATCTTACCCCTAGTTGTACATATCCAATCAATCATGAGTATACAAGAATGTTATATTACGATTCCCCGTAAAACGGACTATGCTTAATTGAAATCTGGTCTGATTTAAACTGCACACTGTTGTCCATGATATTTGCATGAAAACTAACCTAAAAACCAAGAGCAATGTTAAATCACCTCAATCCAAGCTAATCTCAAAAATATAATAAAGGAACATTTAAATATAATAAAGGAATATTTAAAATGTTTGGTTCAACAGCTGATCAAAGACCAATTTTCCAGGTTAAACTGGAACCTTCAAATCAGATGCTGACTTTAGTGTTATATTTTCACCAAAACGAAATTGCCACCCAATGTCAGAGTAGCCTTTTGGGGGTGAAAATTTGCTTTCCGAAAGCCCGTGTATATTGCTGTGGAAAATGGATTGTTCCCTTTCATATTTCTTCTTTTTTTCCCCAAGTATCAAATATTTCAGCTCATCAAGCAAATTCTAAAAGCAGACCAATATCACCTGTGATGTAAAACTATTCAAACTAACATGACCTTTTGAGTAAAAAACACTTTTGAGGACTTCAGTGATGGTCTATGGTCTAGAACAGGGGTGCCCAAAGTGGGGCTCATGAGCCAAAGTTGGCCCCCGAAGCACTTTAATTTGGCCCACCAAGGCATGTCCTAGATCCTATATAAAAATCTACTTTGATCTGGCTGTAAACTCAATTTGCATAATTATTATTCTTCTAATACTGATAGCAATTTTGATAATTGGGCCCAATGTATATATGTTGAACTCATATACTCCTCAATCATGGTGCTTACATTATATTCTGAATATCACAAATTAGGTAGAAAACTGAAATACGAGCAACTACAAGGGCATGTACAGTACGTTTTTGTGTACTTATTTACATTTGCACACTTTATGAGACCACAAATAGTCACATTTAATCAATTTACAAAATCACATGAGACTGTGTTGCAGCACTGGACTGGATAGACCTCCAAATTTGCAGGTCACCATGCTGGCTAATAGTTTAGGTAGCTATAATCAACAAAGAGGGGCATTGCTAGTGGCACATTTACACAGCAAGGTAGGTTAAATAACAGTTTAATAAATAAAAGGACATTTCTTAACTATTAGTATTTGCATAATAAATTACTACATTTGGACCTCGGCTCTCTGATAGATTTCCACTTTGGCCCACTGAGGGAAAAATTATGGGCACCCCTGGTCTATACAGTCCAGGGCTGCTTTGCCGTTTCAGGACCTGGACATTTTGCCAACCACACACCAATTGATCCATCATCAGTAATTGGGTTGTAGGAGTAACATCTCTGATGCAGGGTCAGACTCAAACCTACTGGGCTGCAGGCTTTCAGCTGTTTCCCTGCTGCCACACAGCTAGAGGAGATAAACGACTGGTCAACAGGTTTCAGTGGCACTTTACTGCATGCTGATAAGGTAATTAATTTGGATGAATTGTGCTAGAGCAGAGACACATCTAAAATATGAAAGTCATTGGCTACTGAGGATCAGGAGGGGAAATCACTGGTCAAGGAGAAGGAGAAATAAAGTAGTTCAAACAAGCTTTTAAGTTGCTATGGAGGAATTATGGCCCACTTTTCTTTGAATAATTGTATAAATTTTGCCACATAAGTAATTTTTCAAGCATACCTGACCTGTTAAAGGCCATACAACAGCATCAGCATTCTGTTTGAGTCCAGACTTCGATGAGGGGATTCCAAAACTTCTACTTCATTTTTAAGCAAGTCAGAGATGACTTGCCAGTGTGCTTTGAATCTTTCTCCTACTGCATTACAGGCAAGTGCGCATGGTTTTAAGGTCTCAAAGCGATGGACAGACATTCTTCAGGATTTTCTGCTAAGCCGTTTTCAGATAGATGTTCTAGAATACTTGCGGACAATTCCCTTTATCTGTAGTTTTCTTTTCATATGCACCACTTTTTTTACCGGAACATTGCCGTTCATGTGCTTTCGACAGGGCAAGGAATGTACCGGAGGATCCTGATGAATGTCTGGGGCCGACAAATCAGCATAACTCCTCTCAGTGCTAATCTTTAAGTGCAATTTTGCACACTTTATGCTTAAGAGACATTCACAGAGAAGCCGAGCGGAAAATAGAAACAAGGAGTGTGAAGCAGCATTTGATGTATACGATATACATTTCCTCAATGTCTGCACACACATATTTCTGTCCCCACACCCTGGAACTTGACCTGACATTCAGAACACAAGCAATCTACCACGACAAGTCCGCTCTTCTTACTAGGGCGTCAATCGATAATATACCGGTGAAATTTATCCGCACATGGTCTGGAAGTTTGCTTTCACACTCAAAGATCAAAAAGACGAATTCCAGAAAATTACTGTTTGTCATGGCCGTTTTGAAAGGGGCTCTAGAGTGGAAACTTAATGGTTCCATTAAATAGTGCTTTTCGTGCCATACTGCCCTGCATGTTTTAGATGTATTCCTGCTTCACCACACCGGATCTAAATGGATGGCTGATTAACAGGCTTTTGCATTACGGAAATCTTTTAAATCAGTATGTTTAGAAGTCTTTATGTTTCAAATGTAACAAGACGCATAACGTCTTAAGCCATCTTCTTTTATCTCCTCAGAACGTCATCACTGAATATTTTCCAAAAGCTTTGGATTATCAAGATTTTTTTGGGAAAATGTAGAGTGGAGCGTCAAGATATTTTTGGCCAGCAGTGCGCATTTTTTCTTGATAAAAAAAAAAAAAAGATTAAATAGAAATTGCAGTGTTGTCATTTTTGTAGGATCTTTGGACTCAGAAGGCAGCATCGAAATTCAGAAAACCAGGCAGGTAGTGAATATAAAATAATGTTAATTGACAGATTGTTCAATATTAAATACTCTCTGGGAAATGTCCAGTGGCAAAATCAAGGAGGCGGACGGAAGAGCTGAAGTTGAAGAACAGAGACGTTAGAGAGAGCAGATGGAACGGGGAGTTTGATAATGGGTGGTGTTACTCACAGGAGGATGGATGGTTTGGATTATGGAAGAGGTAAGTGGAATCCTGTACAGAGGTGGTTTGAAGGTTGACAGAGTTCTTGCTGGGTTTGTTGCAGATGGAGCGGGCGGATGGGCAGGAGCATGGAGGACAGACAGACCAGCAGACGTGAGGGCGCAGAAGCTGACCAGGAGTGATTCCAGAGGAGCAGGTAAGTGGTTAGGAAACCCAAGAGGACGTAGGAGTTTCTGGATCAGGATCTACGATGGAACTCAGGTAGGTACAGCTACTCGTAAAAAAATCTTCAAGCAGGAAAAAACCTGAAACTAAATTGGCTGTGTTTACCATGCTTGTAGCAAGAACAGTCTGCAGCTCCTTCCCTCTTTAATTGCTGGAGGATGATGAGTCCTGATGAACTCCACCTGCCGCCAATCAGCCACGCCCCCAGCAGAGAAGGTAGGAGAAGGAACCACAGCAAAAACACAGGATCCCAACAAGTGTCTTACTTATTTCTGAGCTGTGAGCTGAGGCAAGTGAGACTTGCTGTGCTTTAGATCATGCTCTGGGTTATTTTATGACCTCCTGAAAAAGTTGGTAGACCAGCCGCTGCTGGTTGCTCTCTTGGTAGACAATGGGTGTTGCTGCCTTAAAAATGGCTTTGGAACCCTTTTTAGGCTTATGGATGGCATTGCCTGAATTTCTTGTATATTCTTTGAAGGTTGCACTCACCGATATTTTTCCATTCATTTTCTGTGATAGCTAGGATGATTCAATGCATTGTGAGCTGTTTTATGTAGAAAAAATGCTCTCTCCCTGCTGTTTTAGGAGACTGAAGTTTTTCAGAGTAGTAAATGGGGCGGGGGGAAACTTCAGGGTTAAAAATGCAGTTCACTATTATTTATCATATGCAAACATTTTCGCCTCTAATTGGCTAAAAGCAATGAGACTGTTATGATGACGCTTTCAAACAATTAACTGAAATAACTTACCTTGGTAGTGGTGTTCCAAGATACATTTTAACCCTGATATGTAGTGCTGGGGAATATAACATATATATATGCTATAAGATTAAATTATGTTATAAATGTAGCCAAAAGTAAAGATTTTGACTATGGACACGTTGAAATGTGACGTCACGCACCTAAACTCCTGCCCCCCATCTTCTGGCTGGAGGGCAGAAAGACAGATCGCCCTCACTGACTACCATTGTTGTTAGCAGAGAGTTGTCAACAGATCAGTGCTACATGGCGGTTAAGGAAAAATGTATCAGCATGGTTAACATGTGCAGCGCTGTAGGCTGCAGAAATACAAGATTAAAAGGACAGTAATGATATTTAATAGGTTCCCAGCTGATGAAACATGCTGCCTTCTATGGCTGAGTTAGAGTGGATGATCCATCCAGATCCTGGGATCCAGTTTCATGAAAGAATCTGTTACTTTTACTCACAACAGGTATGTTGATGATAATATATATGTATGCCTTATATGCTTCTGCTGTGTAAAGTTGAGGGATGATGATCAAATAATTGTAGATATCCCTATACTGAACTGGCAGCGGTCATATCTGAAGATTTTCATCTCGTAGCTAGTTAGCTATTTGAAATGGTCTGGAAGCTAGCTCTTTGGGCTAGCTCTTAGCTATCAGCTTTGTTACGTCTTACTGATTGAACAAACGGCTGCCTGTAGGTTGTATGTTTTATTTTTATTTTATTTCTTTATGTGTGCCTGTTTATAGTAAAAGCTGTAGTGCTGCACTCAGCCTGACGGTGATGTCATTCCTAACTGTTCTCTACACAGAGTGCCAACACAGCCTGCACAGTGTAAGCTGTCAATTCGCTATGCCATGGCTTCTTAATAACCCTGTAATGTGTTGTTCTGTTTGGGTTATGATTTTGTCAATAACACACACACCGTCTTGCTGTCTCCTAAATGTTCTCCCCTGCGACAGGAAGCAGGAAGACTGTGCGCCTCTGTTGGCAGCACGTTAACTTTTGGACTGGAGCTCATACCCTCATCCCTCCTTGATGTGTCATTGTTACTGTCTGAATATGTGCTTAAATGTTTACGTGTGTTTTTTTTCTATTACCTGTTTTTTAACTCTGGACAAAGGAACAAAACATAGTTGAGCGCTTTTTTCCCCAATCGTGGACCCCCCTCCCTCCCGTGACCTGGATCTGTTTGTATTGCTTGTTGTTTGTCATGATCTTGGACAGGTTGTACTGTAAACTGAATTTCCCCTCGTGGGACAACAAATATTATTCAATTCAATACTGAACTGGCGGTGGTCATACGCGAGGAGTTTCATCCCGTAACTTGTTAGCTATTTGAAATATCTCTGGAAGCTTTGTGCTACATACGGTTAGCTTTCTAATGTGACTTTCGATCATCTGCACAAAGATTGTTTAGGTTTTGTTGTTCTTGATCAACAGCAACCACATGGCTTTGCATATCGGTGTGAAAACCTTTGTGCCCTCCATTGTTGTACGCATTCATTGAATTACCGGGATGAAAACGGTAACAGTCAACGTATCTATACCGCCATACTGCGGTTACGCATTTTGATGTCATCAAGCTGTGCCTACGTACTTTAGGTACACAAGGATTATCAATACGGATGTTCAATGTTAGTCCTTTCTCTAGATATTGCAAGTTTAAAATTTCACTGTTGGTAACGTGATCGGGACGGGACAGGAAATAACTAGGGATTTTTTCGGGACAAAATTTTTTGGGGGGGGGCTGTCACGTGATCGGGACGTGATGGGAATATTTTTTTGGGATCGGGACGGGAACGACAATTGATTCCCGTGTCACCCTCTACCAAGGACAGAGAGTTGTAGAAGGACAGGAAATGGACGAATGGTGGAAGATCAAACTTACAGGTAATTCAGCTGGATTGGTTCTCCGAGGAGGTAAGTGGAATCCTGTGAGCTGTAACTGGTTGATGGTTATGAGGAGTCTTGGCTGTGTGACATCCAGAGTGCTGAAGGTAAGTGGATCCCACAGATTCTCTCCAGAGGAACAGAGACTTGGAAGAGGAAACCCAGGAGGACAAGGAAGACTGAATCTGCTAGGAAGGCAAGGTAGGCAGGTAAGTCCTGCTTACCTTTCCTTCCGCAGATTCCTTGGTTTAACTTCTCAGGAAAGTTCACAAAGTCTAAGGTTGGCCGTGTTTACCACGCTTGCAGCAAGAACAATCTGGCGCCAGCATGCAGAACCCGCTCCTCCTTTGAAAGCTGGAGTTAACGAGCTCAGATGAGCAGGACCTGCTGCCAGCATCCTGCCATTCCCCTTCAGAGAATGTAGGAGAAACCAATACACAAAGAAACAAACACACAGCAGAGCTCCAGCACAGAACACAAGGCAGGAGAGAGCCTCGCAGAGGAACACATGGAGGAGGGAGCTGCGACGCCAGCCGCAACGCTGATCTTGAATTCGAGGAAGGCGAAAGAGAAGTGAATGGTTAAACGTTTCCAAACAGGGAGCACGGTGGCACAGCTGGTAGTGAAGCTCACTGCACAGCTAGAAGGACAGGAACACTGTTGGTGCTGGGGGTGTGTTTCTTTATGCTGAGGTTGGTGAAGGGCCTTTCTGTGTGGAGTTTGCATGTTCTCCCTGTGTTCCCTTGAGTAGCTAATGTGAGCTACTCCCACAAAAACATGCATTAGTCCTTGGCTGTATACTGCCTCCTCCTGGCTGACTGGGGCGCCTGAGGGGTTTGGGACGGTCTGGCTGGAATAGCGTGATCCTTCCACGCGCTATGTCCAACTGGGGAAACTCTGCCCCCTCAGGTGACAAGAAGCTCACTCCTCAAGCAGGAAGGAGGCTTGAGCTTCAGTGCCTCCCCCAGTTGGCAGAGGGAGAGCAATGCTCAGAGCTGGAAATAAAAAAAAGTTTCCAAACAAATGAAAATAAGTTGAAGGATTAGAGGCATGTGAAAACTCGGTCTACTACAATTTATCAAGCAAAGGTAGAAAACTGGAAGAAATGGCAAAACGGGAAAGGAAATGAAAGCAATGGTGAGTAGGCACAGCTGTACTGTGAATGGGAAGGAGTGGGGCTATTTAGATGAAGATAGTATGAAGATTAGTGATGATTAGGTTAGTGATGAACAGGTTAGAGAAAAGAGAGGTAATTATTTTGAAGGAACGGAAAAAAGGAAGCAAAGATTGACAAATAGTGATTAAGAGAGAAATTTTGATGAAGGAAGGGAAATGGTGTTCAGTCTTTGAGTCAAGTTAAGCTGACTACAATATTGAAAAACCAGGTGAGTGATATTAAACTGGCCAAAGTGTTGTGAGATGTAGAAAAGGCATATGACATGGTTTGGAAAGACGGAGTTTTGATTAAATTGAAAAAGTTGTGAATTGCAGGAAGAATGTGTGGCAAGGTACACAACGAGGTCCCGGGCGGTATTTGAGCCAAAGTTATATCCCCCTGTGGCCAAGCAGCCAGGGCACATCATCAATCGGAGCCATTGTGACAGGACCTCCACACTGTCACAGAATGTCTAATTGGATTAAAGATTTTTAGATCGATAGAAGGATTCAGGTAAAGATAGGAAGAATGCTTTCTGGTGCATACAAAGGGGAGAATGGAACTCCACAAGGAAGTGTTATTAGTCCTTTATTGTTTTCTATTATAATAGATGATGTGTTTCAGAATGTGGGTAATGATTTTGGAAAGACAAATTTTTTATTTGCTGATGATGGAGCATTGTGGAAAAGGGGGGGAAATATTAAACATGTACAAAACAAAGTGCAGGAAGCGATTCGAGTTGTTGAAAAATAGTCATATGACTGGGGATTAAAATTTTCAGTGGAGAAAACAAAGTATGATATTTACAATGAAGAAGATTGTAATGGATAATCTAAAGTTATACGATGAAGGTTTGGAACAGGTAAAAAGTTTTAGATGTCTTGGAGTTACATTTATTACTAAATTAATATGGAGAGGGAATATAAATAAAATAGAGGAAACATGTAAAAAAGTTATAAATATAATGAGATGCTTAAGATGATATGAGTGGGGTGCGAGTGCTCAGACTTTAAAGCTTATTTATAAAGCAATGATTAGATCAGTTATAGTTTACGGTTTTGTGGTCTATAATTCAGCTTCTAAAACATTATTGAAAAAGATTGAAACATTAAAAAATAAGCCTTAAGAGTTTTTTGTGGTTCAATTAGATCTACGGCAGTGACAGCAGTGCAGATAGAAATGGGAGAAATGCCAATAGATCTTACACTTAAAAAACGGCTTTAAATTATTGGGCTAATATACAAGGATGTAAGTATGATGAGCACCCTGTTAAGGGGGCACTTTGTCTTTGTTGGGAAAATGAAAAAATACAAAAAGGAAATGGTGTATGGAAAGCACAAGGGTGGGGAAGAGAGATTCAAAAACATGACAAGGTACAGGTTAAAAAGTTTTCATTTACTGTTAACCCAATTTGGAAGTTTCCAGAAGTCTGTGTAAATTTTAATATTCACAAGAAAATGAAAAATAGTAGAGGACAAGGGAATTGGGATAAAATGACTGAGGACAGATTAAGAAAAGTTCATAATTTGTTTCTGAAAATATATACAGATGGGACAAAAGAAGCATATAAAGGAAGAAAAGGTTTTTATTTTGTTATTCCGCTATTAGGAATATATTTGAAGGAACGAACTCCAGATCATCTTTCTGTATATATAGTGGAAATGTTGGCAATTTATTTTAGTTTAGAATGTATAGAGCAAAACAGAATCAAAAAAGGAATAATATGTTCAGATTCATATTCAGTATTATCAGTGAAAATAATGTCCACAAATAGCAGATTAGATGTATTGTATGAAATATACGAGACCTTATTTAGACTGATGCAATTGGAAATAGAGGTTAGATTTCTTTGATTGCCGGCACACTGAGGGGTGGAGGGAAATGAGATTGCTGATTATTATGCAAAGAAATCAGTAAGAAAGAGTTTAAGTATAAATATTCCCCATTGTTTAGCTGAAATTAAATCTATTATTAAAGCAAATATTATGAAAGAGTGGCAAAATAGGTGGCAGAAGGGCAAGAAAGGAAAGAATTTGTTTCTGATTCAGGGAAAGATGGGAAAATGGAAGGGGTATAGAAATGAATAGCAGAGATCAAAGAATAATATCACGACTGAGAATGGGTCATAGAGGACTGAAGAGCACTTTGTATTGGATCGGAAAGCATCCATCAGGTTCGTGTAGAAGTGGAGTAAGTAAAGAAACAGTAGAGCAAGTACTTTGGTATTGTATAAACTATTCACAAAATAGAAGGATACTCAGAGAGAAACTTAAAAGAAAAGGAGATGGAGAGATTAGTGTAAAGAATTTATTGAGTGGAGAAAACAGGAATTATAAACTGGTGATAGAATTTTTAAAACAGGTAGGCTTGGTGAAGAGAATTTATTTATTTATTTTTATTTTTTTATGCTTATATGCTCTGACCCACACTCCAGTACAGAAGGTGGCGGTAATGCACCTAAAAGTTAGATACTACTCGCCATATAAAGAAGAAGAAACACAGAATACAGAATCCCAACAATTCAGAAATAAATAACCAGGAAACCAGATAAATTTCAACTTTATCTTCATAATATTTAGCTTTTAATTGAATTTTCATCTTCGAGTTGTAGACTTTTTTGTTGCATTATTTTGGAAAAAGATTGGAATTTTTTTTTAAATGCATTTTGCATAATACATTTGATTTCAGTGGCATTCCAAACCTTTTTGAAGTTGTTCTGCTGCAATCAACATCATTCTCTTTCCCCAACGGATTTTGGTTTTAAGAAAAAATATCTAATTTACATCCTCCTTGCTATGAATAACCAATAGGAATGATAAATGATTAATCTACTAACACAGATGTTGTCAGATACAAAAAATACTTGTATTTTTATTTCAAATAGTCAATCAAAAGTACACTTTTGTTGGAGCCAAATGGGCCCTTTAAACAACAATGCTCAGTTTTTTATTGCATTTCTGTGCAGTGCGTGAATTTCATTTCGCCTAGTGTTGTTTGTAGAAACACTTTCATTCCCTGATGACAGATGCAGATAGCTCCCATTTAAAGACCTTTTTTTTCAGTATCTGCCATTTCTAATGTCGTTATTGAGGACAGCGTAACATCCAGGTCCAAAGCATTCCTTGTTTTAGTCTCATGTAGTCCAACCATGGAGAAAGATCTTCCTGCTGAATTTGAGTTTGGAAAACAAAAACTAGCTTTACTACCTCAGCAATCCCTTCAGCTTTTCATAAACTATGTCATACTTATCAAGTTGATGGTCAGTGTGTGTGTAGAAAAAGTACCTTACTGATGAAGGTTTTCACCAAAAAAAGCTTCCAGGTCAAAAGTAGCTGGGTCTTAAAGTAAGGGGATGTCCATAAATTGGTCCTACAGGAACTTCTCACTAACATGGCCTTTCTCTTGATAAAATCTAAAAAAATAATACAAAATAAAAATATAAACATGGACTATGGTGGAAAAACCTTAACCTCTTTATGAAAATGTCGCCATACACGCCACGCTCTGTCCTCTGATGGATACCAGCAGACTTGGCATGCCTGAGTACGGTATCTGTAACAATACAAAAGTTGGATTAATAATCATATTAATAAAACAAATTGTATGAAGATTGGATATTTACTAATAAATACTTGCCTCAGACATCACACTGCATTGAATTCTAGGAAAGTTATATCTTTGAAGATCCTGGAATAATTTGTTGAATCAGGAGTCGATCTTCCAAAATTCATAAATTAAACTTATGCGTCTGACAGAAAATGATGAATCTTCTGAAATGAATGTGGATTGATTTAGACAAAGACATGTACTTGGACTTGTACATGGATATCTGAAATTCCCCTGACAAATATCAGATCACTGAGTCTGACTGCTGGTACATAAATGTGTGACCTAATTGGAACTTAATTAGGAGTGTTACCAAAGGAAATCAAGTGTATTAATGTTAAAAAGTATTTTTCTTCTACAACAGAAAGATAGAAAATGCAGATAGGGGATTTTTAAGTTTGCTATGAGTTTCAAACCCTTCTTTGCTTTGTGTCATAATGGTCATAACAAAATAGAACTGTGCCTCTGTGGGGTGCAACTCTTGGGTGTAACTTTCCTAAAGGCATCCCATAACCCTCTGCGTTTCAGGGGGACAATCATATTTCAGTGTTCAAATTACAGTTATACTTTTAACTGTCAAAAATGTAGTTCTGAGTATTACGTTTTCATAACCAATATGATCACATTTTCTGAAAACAGTCATCACATTATGTCTGATTATACAACAGTTTGTTCCTATGGTTCTGACCAAGTAATTTGCTTCCATGAGCGCTGATATTACAATACAACATCACTGGGACTGTTTACAGACATTATCACTCCGCTGTAAAGGCATGCCAATGCTAATGTTTTTGTATGAAATATTTATGTTGCCTGGCAACAGCCTTGTCTCCCTTCCAGTTGGAACTATTTGTGTTGATGGAGCTAAATAAATTAATAAATTAAACAAATCATAGGCTAATCTATTGTTGCTTATTAATGTTAAATATAAAATGAGCTTGTAGACCTATGACAGAATCACATCGGTGCTGATATTTGGCACAATAGCGCCCCCACCTGTGTGATTTCAGTTGGACAGAGACAACATTGACCTGTGGAATGACTGAACTCTCTATCAAATCAAATCAAATCAAACTTTATTTATAAAGCGCTTTTCAAACAAAGAAAGTTACTCAAAGTGCTTTACAGATTTAAAATAACCCCACAACCCCCCCCCCCTTCAAAAATAAAATCATCAGTGCAAATACAACCCCCTCCCAACCCAACCCATCAGCCATACTCACTCACACACACACTTAGAAGCTACAAAAAGCGGGCTGAGTACAGATGAGCCAGGAAATGCCATCATGGGAGCCATCTGCATCAGCAGCAGCAGATCAACAGCAGCAGCCAAGGCCCCGACCCAGGGCGCCCTGAGGAGGGAGGGCTGGTACCCCCACCTCCACCCAAGCGCTACCTGGGGGGCACCCAGGCAGCCACAGCCGACCACCGCCCCCGATGCAGGGGGCCCCCAGAGAGGAAACACTGGCAGGAAAGATTAAAATACATTAAAATATAAAGTTAACAAAACATAAAGTATATAAAGTATAAAACAATAAGTGTAAAACAAATAATAAAAATGCAAAGCAGATTAATAAATAAACAGTTAAAAGCTGAACTAAAAATTAAATCAGGTAAAACATGCTGAGCGATTAAAATATATTAATAAATAATAATTAGTTAAAGGCTAAGCTAAAAAGGTGAGTCTTGAGTCTGCTCTTAAAAACATTAACGTTCTCTGCGGCCCTGAGGTCCTCTGGCAGCCTGTTCCAGAGGTGAGGGCCATAATAATAGAAAGACGCCTCACCGTGAGTCTATCTGCTGCTGTAAGCCATGCAGCCCCATGTCCCCCAGTGATAGATTCTGATAGTCACAGATTTTGTTCTAACTTTGCCATTGACCCAGGCTGTGGCAACATTTTAGCTCAAACTTCCTTTATGCTTATAGGTTCTAGTCATTCTGTTTCCTGCTTAATATAAATACGAGAGGAATAATAGGGAAAAAACACAAAACAGACTGGGGACCTGTCCAGGGTTCTTCCTGTTGTTCTTCGCGCTGATTTGCACATTGATGGAGGGGAAAGGAGAGTTGGGGATCTTCTAATCCCAACATGCTCTTTGGCCACCTGTCTGAAGCAGCTCTGCAGGAGGCGGGATTTAGACTGAGCTCTGAGAGAAGGTGTAGTGAATTGATGGGCTCATAGCATATTCAGTGTAGGCTTTGTATGTACAGTACCAAATAAATGTTCTGCATAAACAATATTGTGTGGCGTGTAATAATGCGTGCTTCATGTGCATTGCGTTCAGCGGGAGAGCTCTGAATCTTAACATAAAAAAAAATAATATATAATTTCTGCACATGCTTTAGATTATATTGCAACAAATACTGTAAAAAAGTTGAATCTACCAGCTTTTGTTAGTATTTTCAACTTGACTGTACCATTCACTGTCAAGTTGAAATTACTCAAAAAAACTTAATAAAATGTATTGACTTGTTTTTTAAGTAAAGTCAGAGTTTCTTTCTTTTTACAGTGTAGATTTGAGGCCATATCGCCCAGCGTTTCTGATGTGCCATACCACAAATCAAAAAAGTTGTGAATAGTCAGAGTCTACTAGCTTAGTTGCTAACGGTTAGCTTCTACTAGCAGGCTATTTTCTCCTAGCTGTAAAGTCATTAGCCTTCCTGTGGTTGGTTGCAAACCAAGGTAGGCAAGACCATGAAAACTAATTTTCTCTGTGACGTAGAAGGGACTGGCTTTTTCTGACTTGCTTGTTTTTGCCTTCTGATTTTGTTCTGTTGCTAATGCAGACAGTGTGCGTTGACATGTTCAGCATGCATACAGTTGGGCAAAAGCATATTTAGTCAGCCACCAATAATGCAAGTTCTTCCACTTAAAAAGATGAGACATACCTTTAATTGTTATCATAGGTATACCTCAACTATGATAGACAAAATGAGAAAAAAAGCCAGAAAATCAAATTTTCTGATTTTTTAATTTTTTATTTGTATAATTTATTTGCAAATTAGTATCTGGTCACCTATAAACAAGCAAGATTCCTGGCTCTCACAGACCTGTAACTTCTTCTATTAAAAGGCTCCTCTGATCCAATCGCTATCTGTATTAGAATATCTGTATAGAATAGACACCTGTCCACAACCTCAAACAGTCACACTCCAACCTCCACTACGGCCAAGACCAAAAAGCTGTCAAAGATTATAGACCTGCACACAGCTGAGAGACACTACAGAATAGTGTAAAAAAAAACAACTTTGTACATTAATATATTTTATTGGCCTTTAGGTAGAAGAGACCGTAAAGTGTTTTCAGTTTACTCCAGATCAGTACTTGCAGATCTCGATGCACTGTACACAACATGGGCTGCCTTTACATGCAGCCAATAACCCGTTCAGAACTGGGATATTACTAATAACACGCTCATGGACGGCCATGTAAACACTGGAAAAAACCTGAATATGGTCACAGTCGGGTTTTTAAGAACCCCATTTCTACCCTTAATATCTGCTCATGTAAACGCGTATCGGCGTATCCCCATCAAAAGGAACATTGCTTTGTCTTCTGCTCATGTTCTATTTGCAAGGAATCTTGGAGTTTTGAGTAGAGGAACTTCTAGTATGAGCCGTATGGCATACAAATCCCATGACTACGGGACTAATTCTCTCTCTCTACCTCTCTCTGCTCATGCATGTAAACAGGTTATTCTGAATGTTTCAGAAACCCGAATAGTGACCTTAACCCGACCATAACCCAAATATTGGTTGCATGTAAACGTAGTCACGGATGTATAGTTGAATCAAGTTCAAACTGGAACTTCAGCTGCATTAGAAAACGACTAAATTAGTGGTGCAGGTAATTTAATACATGTTCCATGGTGTTCAGAGCAAAGAGAAAGACAGAGACAGCACTATCTGTCTCTCTTTCATTTCCCCTCCTGATCCTCTCTGTATCTCACATGATGAATGAGGGGATGTGCTGTAAATCTGGGAATGTGAGGCACACACACACACACACACACACACACACTGAGGCAGGCAGACGTGTGGTGAATCTGGCCTGGTTGGTCTTTTATAAATGAGCTCTGCTGTGCAGGGATGGCTGCAGTGATGACGATGCAGAACGCCATGACACATGCATACACACACAACTTCAGAGCTAAACACACACGTGCACACGCAAACATACACTTCAGGTAACATGCAAACGGTACGTTTGGGCCTCTGGAACCACCTAAACCATTAGTTGTGCAAGTGAAAGTTGGAACTGAGTGAAACAGGCTTAAAATTTAGAAAACAAGAAAGAAAAGTTAGAGAATATACCGTTAAAATATTCAGTCCATCTCCTCTCTGCTCATCGATGAATCAACACAAGCATGTCCGATTCCCACAAGCACACATCCTCTACCTCCTTATCATATGCAAAAAGATGTGTTAGGAATTCTGGCTCTTCATCAGTAAGCAGTGACCCAGTGTTAATGTTTTCAAGTGAAAAATACCTTAACTGCTTCCTCCTCCTCATTTCTACTTATCCTCCAATGATTAGAGAGCATATTTAAAGGAACAGCTCTTGTTAGATGTTTTGGGGATAAACCCAGGGAGGGCAGACTGAGATGGTTTGGACATGTTCAGAGGAGATATTATGATTGTATGGTAGAATGATGCGGAGGTTGGAGCCATCAGGCAGGAGGCAGAGAGGAAGACCAAAAAGCAGATTTATAGATGTGGAGATAGAAGAGATGAAGTTAGTTGGTGTGAGGATGGGCTGAGGATGCAGAGGCTAGGACTAAATTGAGACAGATGATTCGCTGTGGCGAACCCTTAATGGAAAAGCCGAAAGAGAAAGAGGAAGAGAACATATTTGAAACAGGAGACGTTGCCGGTTTTATGCAAGAATTCTATTGTGTATTGGCAGTTTTGCAAAATAAAGATTTTGTTACGCTTTTTTTTGTGTTTTGTACCGAAAATTAACCGAACCGAGCTCTTCAAGGCACTGAACCGACGCGAATATGATTTTAACGTAGCGTTACACCCCTATGCACTGCAGTTCATGGCTTATTTACTGCAGATCTGTCTATGATGAACTGCCTTTTCATATCAGACCTTGAAGAAAAAGAGCGTGCATTCTCACCATCCTTGTTTAGTTCCCAATAATTGAACTCTAGCTCCTTTGCCCCAAATGTCCGGTTTGCTTGGGGAAGTGTGAAATCGACCTCTGATGTGGAGCGAAATCTTCTCCACCTAAAAACCCAAGTCTCAGTCTGCCTGAAACAAACTGGTGCAATTCGATTGCGAACTATCGTAACATTTTAATAATAATATGCGACACCTCATACCTGGGAAGGTTTGTCTTGTAGCTCCTCAGAGCTACGCCTGGTTCACACCGGCCGTGGAAGCAACGATCTCAGGAAAATCACGTTCTACTCGCTGCTTCACCTGTTCACACCAGACGCGTATTTCTCCTCGGCTGTCAACCAGCACTTCTGCTAGGCTGTTGTTTATCCAGAGCTATTTTTTTCATCATGGGTAAGTAAATAACCCCCTAAACTCATTACACAATCTCTCTGTTACCATTAAGTTTGTACATTTCTTTATGTATTGCGGAGACACACACACAGCCAGAGAGAGAGTGTGTGTGGTAGTAGAGGGTATAGTGTAGATATAGGCCTACTGTGGAAATACACATTGGTTTATCTACTCTTCACATTTATTAAATATATTTTCTCCTCCTGTTTCTCAGTGCAAGTAGACAGGAGAGTGCTCTCTATCATATCTATAGTCTGTTTAGATCCACAAATATGATCACATTTATCAACCGCGTTATTTTATTTTAAAAGTTGCCTTTATTGTCACAATTAACCGGATTGTCTCGTGTGTTTTATGACTTCCTGCCAGAATTGACGCAGGTCACTCGCGGTGGGAACCGGGCCTTACACAGGAAATCCAACATCAAGCAATATGAGCCCACAAGTCTAGAGTGGGCAGGACTCTATATTAATAGCAATATTATTTATATCAATATAATGAGGAGCATGGTGTAGACGTGCTCATAAAAAGTGCCCCGCTTTGCTAACGGATTCAGCACTACAATAATAAAGCTGACATGAATTCATCTGAGGCTTTGTAAAATTGAAAGATTTGTGCTGAGAATGATTGTAATATTAAATATGATTTAGATTCAGAAGCAAAGTCAGTAGTGATGAATGCTAATTTGTCTTGTCAGTATAAATGTGTTAACAAGCAGGCAGTTGTTAACATTTATACATTAACAATAAACAGTGCATGAATGTAGTGTAAAGCGCTTTGGGCTCCGTGGGGACTGATTAAAGCGCTACACAAATACAGGCCAGTTAGCATTTAGTTCCAATAAAACCACTTTCCATGCCTAAATGACAGCGGGACCCATTACAGTTTTTATCTTTAAAAGTGAGACAATTAACACACAAAGGCCAAATATTCATGTTTGTAAGTGAAAGTATCTTAATTGGTGGATTAAAATGTGTATCAAATGAGCTGAAGCTTAACAGAACCTTGTTTTTTTCTTGTTTTTTATTGTGACACAAGTGCAGCAGGTGTCTAACTGGAGAAGTGTCAAAGCAAGAGCAGAGTCTACTCAGGGACTGAATAAAGAGGCAGTGGCTTAGAATATAGATTCTGATATTGTTAATGGATTGGTTTTAAATTTCCACTCAATTGGACACTTTTCACTTTTTTAGGAAACATACTACAGTATATTACGAGGCATTACGGAACAGTGTGTTTTACCATGTAAGGTTATATTTACATGATTTGATAATAACAGGTAGCGGTAGAAAATGGGCCGGTGCTGAGGTAGGAACCTCCAGGACTGAAAATGAGTTCCACTCTGGCTCTGGTGTGGTATTATTGGAACGAAGTTGTGGTTACTGGATCCAACACAGACCTCCAGCGAGTAGGAGTGATAATCCCATGATGCAGTCTTAGGCTACGTCCACACTAAGCCGATAAGGTTATACAGGGAGTTAGACGCCTAATGTTATCCACTCAACACGAGCATTTACGCCCCGTTTAAGGTCTGTTTAAGGTCCCATGATTGCGCAATCCCATGCGCGAAAAGACGCACGAAACACGCGTATAATCTACGTGACGCCAGCGCCTACATAATATATACAAGAAGATCTACAGCACAGTACATATCTGCTTGTCCCGTTAACCGAAGAGAACAATAGCTGCTCAGAAGAAGAGAGAGTTTTTGGTGTGGACAGACGACAAGATCGATTTATTACTTTTCGCTTTTGTCTTTGTCTGTAGTGTCATATTGTTATTGACGCAGCATTTATTGACGCCACTTCCTTTCATTATCCGGGGAAGCTGTCCACACTAGCTCGTTTAGCCGTTGAATTAAGATTTACACGGCTCTCTTACCCGGCTAACAGTTATCCGGCCACAGACCTTAAACGACGCCGGGTTAGTTTGGACGATAGGGGGGTGTAGACTAAATAATTATACGTTCAAGGCATTACCCGGCTTAGTGTGGACGTGGCCTTAGGTTCAACAGGGAGAGGAGGAGATTCGCACAAAGAAAGCTTTTGTCAGTTTGTTGATGAAAGCATTTTGGCAGGAAAGCTGATTTCTTTTGATAAGAAATTCTTATATTTTTGGGAAGTTGTTTATTATACCACAGACATATTTAATAATGTTCTCTTCAACGAACTTCAAGAACTGTTTCCTTCATCTATTGTTTAATTATCTTGGTTTATCAACATTTACTGAAACTGAATTATTTGGCTATCATTATGTTTCCAGCATCCCAGGATGGTGCCCCAAACTTGGTGATTTTGACATCAAATTATTAATCTTATTTTTGTTATTCATAGCCGAAAGCTACCTATTATGTCACAACATTATCATACCACAAGTGAGAGGTATAGAGGCAGTACACCACAGATGTGTAGGTGTATTCTCTGAACAAGGAACTTTAAATACACACAGAAGAATCCGACAAAGGACAGAAATACACAGGGGTATAAATAAGGAACGGCTGTTGACAATTAAGAGCAAGGGGCCAGATAAAACAGGAAAAGGGTTCAACTTTGACACCACTTGTGTAGAAGCAGAAAATAGCTGACAGTTGGTATCGATCAGAATTTTTTTTTAACACTAATCATTTCATTTCTTGCTCTTCAAAAAAGGCCTTCCAAAACTCCAAATTCTACTTCTGTGTCTCTCCATCCAAAAGTCACAACGATTTGTGAACATTACCTTCCCTGTAAAAACCTGTGACATGGAAAAATCAAACAGCTCCTGTCGTACACACTCTCCGACCCGCAAACACAGAGTCACACTCTTACTCCGGCTCCCCCAGAGGCCTCTCCGTTGCTCCAGGATATTGACCTTGTCATCAGAATGCAATGACCCTAAAGAAACAAATAATGAGTGGTTTGACATCAGAAAGTGCTGAGATAATGGAAGCTAGCTGCTGGGGTGGCCACGGGAATGCTGTCCAAGCAATCTGGTTATATTCAAGACTTCTTCCTCTAGGTGGGGAGTTGCAATGCGGTTCAATAATAAAGCTGTGAACGGGTTTTCATAAAACAAAGCGATTAGTATAACACAGCTGCAGGTGCCGTCTGTGAACTCACATACTACAAATTAAAAGTGTCAACTTATTTGTAAGATTAAATGGCATTCCTAACTTTGAGAATATTATAGGTAAGGTGCTGTTAGAAACGGATTTGCTCTTTTACAGATTTCCCTTGACATGTAAATGCAGAGCTACAGGCCAATCTCTAATCTTCCATTATATAAAAAATATAAATTATATATATATATATATATATATATATATATATATAATATATATATATATGTATATATATATAATATATTGAAAAAGCTGTGTTTCAGCAGTTAAATACCTTCCTAATAATGACCAACAGCTTTGATATTTTTCAGTCTGGTTTCTGTGCTCATCACAGCACAGAGTATACCTTTGTCAAAGTGTTCATTGACATCCGCATAAATGGAGACTGTGGTAGAACCGCAGTGCTGGTTCTGTTGGACCTCAGTGCAGCGTTTGACCCTGTGGATAATAATACTACTGGGATGACTGGAGAGCTGTTTCCCTTAGTAGCAACAACTACCATCAAACCAGTGTGTGGTGTAACGCGTTATTAGCAGAACCAGACTGCTATTGGGACCCCACCATTCTGCCGTCAGGCTGCTTCTTCCCAGAGCCACATTTGAAGAAATATCTATCATTAACATGTTTAAGTAATAGCATGTTGTCCAATATACCTATGCCTTTTCTTACTCGTACAATGAAGGAACTCTTCTGTGAAAGTGGTTCCGCGGAGGTGAGCCTTTGATGGATCTTTGCAGGGCCATGGGTCACCATTCCTTGCAACTTTTCCTGGCAAGTGTCCCGGATTATCCCTTTGAACACGAGGGTATGGAGCATAGTTGGTAATATTTTCTACTCTGAGGCTTTGTGCTCTGGCCTCATAAATGGATGGTCTGCCTCTCCTCAGAGTATTGATCTGGATAAGAGTTGTGCTTTGGATTCCCTCTTATTCATGACTTCTTTGCTGGGGTTCTAAAGTCACAAATAATGCCAGCATCTACAACAAGCTTGGTGGTGGGCCAAAAGAAAGCATATTTATTTACCAGCTCATATAGAAGGAACAGCCATTTGTTTTAAATTACCATAAGTATATCAGTGGGGAATTTATTTGATTCCAGCTCCACAATTAATGTGCATAATCGTGAAGCAGAGAGAATAAGTTATAAATACATATAAATATAGTTTAGTGGACGACTGAATCTTTATCGTCTTATACACCTTCAAAGACTGACGGGGTGAACTGCCCTGGTCATTGAACGTCTTTTATACAAGATGTTCTGAACATTTATGCACAACACTGTAAAATTTCATATCTCCTGCAGCTAAAGTCTACATGATGAGCAGGTACTTTGTGTTCTTTGTAAAATACAAACGGGTTAGCTGGTGCACCAGTAAGATTGGACAGTTGTATGTTTACATTCTGTCCACAATGACCATACGCTAAACTATGAAGCATTTTTGTTTCACCATTTGCCATCTGTGTTTAAAACATGATTAGAACAAAGCTCTCAAAGTACTCAAGGTTTCATTTCTTTTTCTTACCCCTGTTTCTATCATAACAGATGTTAAATTCTCCTTCTCTGGGAGACTTAAATCACATACTTTCTTAAATGAATGAGTGGAATACACAATAACATATGTTTATTCTCCGAATCACAAAACTTGCAACTAAATGGTTACAGTGGTCCAAACCAGAGCCAAATGCAGAAGTGGAATCTGTTGAACAGGATTTAATGAAGATCAAAATAAAGCATTTACAAAGGGGGGACTGAGGTGATGGAAATAAGTCTAAGGACGTCAAGCGGAGATGGGATACAAAGATGGAGGATCCAGCAGAGAACAATGGCAAACAGAGAGTTTAAACACACTGGGTAAAAAATTTAGAGTGACACTGAAAGCCTTAGGGACCAATTAGTGACAAGCTGATGCAGGTGAGAAGGAGAGAGCGTAGATGAGAATATTGGAGATGATTAACTGCTGGGCAAAGAGAGCACAGAGGAGAAACTGGACAAGAACTTAAACTACCTGCTAACTTCTAAGATGTAGAGAGTGCTGAGAAGCCCAAAGTAAGAGCACCAATAAATACAACGGGAAGGCGAAAAAAAAAAACAGGAGAGAGAGAACCACTGGTCTAAAGTTTAGAAAGAACCTAAATCAGAGAGCAGTAATCCTAGTGAGGAAAGTAGAGCAAAGCTGACAGGAGAAAATGATGAGATAACGAATAAATGATTGTAACTATAAAGAATAGAAATATCTACAAAACGTATTATTAATAAGAAAGACTAATGTAAGATTAACTGAAGTAAGACCTAAATAAATAAGGAAACTCAAGAGTAAAGAGAAAAGCAGAAAAAGAGGAGAAAACAGTGGAAAGAAAAACATACAAACACTAGAACCACCAACACCCAACGATCCTAGCACTAAAACAATAACCGTAAAAGACAATAAAATAACAGAAACTCAAAACACAACAACCTAACATCACAACAGTTACTATAATCACATAATGATTATTTTAGTAAACAACCACTAACATAATACAAAAACCGTGTTAGGGGAGCTGAGAGTGGAATCAGCCTGAAATCAACTGAAAGGCTAGCTTAGCCTTGTTCTTTTTGTGTAACATCTACATGGACACAAGATTTCGGAATAAAAGCCTGATCAGAATAAAAATGCTTACAGTAATGTAAATAAGCCATTCAGATTACTCTGACCCATTCGGATCAAAATGTCATTCCGATGGAGAGAGCTGGGTTATGCTGATAGTTAATCTGATCGCTGTGCATGGAAACCGTTATTCTAAATGTAGATCATTACCACGCATATCTGATAAGTCCTGCTTAGACTTATAATACTTCGTCTTCTTATCTCTTACGGTGCTTACACACCGAACGCGATAGACGCGACTAGAGAGTCCAGTTTACATGTAAAGTCAATGGAGGAGCGCGATTAAGCGCGACTTGGGATTCTGCGACACGTCAGAAGCACATTTGCGTCATGTAAAAAGCTTTTCTGCCTGATTTACGCGACCAAGTAGTGCGGCTGATGCGTTTCAGGCACGACCGAAAATACGTGAGGAATACAAAAAAATGTTATGAAGAGGTTAAACTATTTAGACAGGAATGCTCTTAAGAGGTTTGTGGGTGGCTTTTAAAAGAGCCATTGTGGCCACAAAACAGCTTCCTCACCCGGACACCCAGACTTGGTAATGTCTCCACCAAAGCACGTCCCACGCCGCGCAGATATAAACTTTTACTGACAGCAGACAGATGGACAGACGCTCAGCTTGTTAGTTGGTGTAGCGGCGGGGCAAAGCTTGGACCTTCGTGGCACAAACTGGACAAGGAGCCGGGGTGTTTACTGATCCTTCTGCCGCTGCTCGACTGGGTCTACCCCCGCAGTAGCGTTCCCGACATTTAACGTGGTCAGTTCATAGACCAGAGTTCACTGGGAGGTCCTGGAAAAAGGGAGAGAGGAGGAGGAGGCCAGTGGAGCGGTCCCGACCAGGATACTTCCACATTTCTGCTTCATGCACATGAAAATTGCATATTTTAAAGCGCGGCCAGTTCGCTTTGGAGACGCTTCAAGGTGTGAATGTGCAAGTGACCAGCTGGGGGCGTGTCACGCGTTTTGGTTGCGTTTATCACGTTCGGTGTGTAAGCACTGTTACACTGTAGAAACCTTTAAGTCTTTTACAGGTGTGTGTTTGTGGACTATTTAAAGTGTCATATCCACTGCTACAGAACTGATGAAGATACTACTTCAATACCACAGCTAAGACCCAGAAATAGCGTAACTTAAAATCATGCAGTTGCTCAGTCAACGCTACAGAATATTCACTGACCTGAACAAGATGAACGCTTGTAGCTGCTCCAATATGGAGCTCCATACTGATAACAGCCCACCCTAATCTCTTAATAGTTTGACCGCAATATTTTACATCCTTCACTCTTCTCAGGTTTTACGGTATTTGATGTTTCACAAAATGTCCTTAATCTCCTCTCTATAAGCTAAAGGAGAAGCTTTCAAATACGTCAACATTGGTAGCAAGATAAAGTGTGTGGCAGCAACTTCAAGGAAGCAATCAATGTGCTGAAGTAGTGACAGTTGGAAGCCTTGATCCTCTATTTAAAACCTGCTTAAATTAAACCTAGAAGTTTAATCCTATTTAAGACGACTTCAGTTTTTCTGAAGGAATTTCAGTCCAAATGCTTGCACAGGGCAACATCATATAGGATCCAAAAGCTTATTCAATAATTCACTGCCATTGTCTTTTGTTAATGTCCAGATCTTAAAATGTTGCTGAGCTCAGTTTGTTCCTTTTCCCTTAGAATATACAAATCTATCTCTCTGGCCAATGTTTTCTCTGATCGATTTATTTTTCCTTTTTTATCCTCGCCACCTCACATTCATTGAGAGCTCCTTTGTATGGAGAGAAAGCCAATCCATATTCAGTCCCTTTTCAAACCGTTGGTCAGTGAAAATCACTTAACTATTTACCCTGACTTATTCTTAGTGGATTAGATCTGTATTTTCTCTATGGTGCTGTTGTTTCATGTTAAACTAAAACATTTTTTTGTCAGTTTTGTGGCCACAGTGGCCTTTGTGAGAGGGGACAGCAGATAGAATCGGCTGTTCAACGCTGTTCAAGCATCCAATAGCAACACACCAGGTTACCAAACGGCGGGTTTACTACAACACTCACCCTGTAGACGGCTTCAGGTAGCTGTTGACCAGTAGAGCACTGTGTTGTCATTCTAGGCTGTCACTCGTTTTATGACGTCGGTAGTTCTCACTTCCTTGTTTGTTAGATAGCTACAGAATTATTTGTATACCGCCACCTACTATGTTGGTGTAATCCGTCATGTTAAAAACTGGACTCCAGCACGGACTGATCTGCCCCATGTGAACAGAAGAAATTACCATTTTTCTCTGGCTGTTTTCTCTGCACAGCCACAAATGTAATAACACCCTAAGGACCTTGCTTACGCACATTGTGGACACGGAGAGCGCAGGTAGTGTAGCCGGTTAGATGACAAAATCTGGATTTAAGGCACATTTTCAGTCTTGTGGAGCTTTGCGCACACGCACATGTACAGTCATCCCCCGGCCCAGTCTCTGAACTGGGAATTCAAATGAGAATCTAAATGAAAATGTTGTATTTAAGAATTATATCACAGTATGTTCGTATGTATGTCTTCAGATGATTCAGCACGTGCACTTCTTGTTGATTACTGAGTAGAAATGTATACTGCAGTGCCACGCCTGCGTAAAGCACTGGCACTCCTGGAAGATTAGGTAGGATCCAGATGGAGAGAGTGTTTAGATCGCACACAGATTTTCCTGCCCACCAGGACTGGCTAATCAGATGCTTGAGATTCTGTAGAGCAATCCTTCCGAATCTCTGTGTTAACTTGGGCCGTTTAGAGTGACCAACACGCCGGAAGCATTCAATCCCAGTGCACCTCCAAGAAGTGTTCCAGCAGGAATTAGCTGACAGGTAGGCTCATACTTGCTTGATAAGATGAACAACTTATGAAGTACTGACTAAAGCTTCTTTGAGTTAGATCGTTATATTCAACTCAGATCTGGAATATCTCAGTCATCCCTGACAACCATAATACCTGCAGTTTTGGATGGCATCATTAAAATAACAGTAACAATAACAACACATTAAATCTTTAGGCAGCAAAGGATTTTAATATTAGTAGTTCAAAAGGTTGTAGTCTACAAATAGAGGGATTTCAGAGGAGATTCACTTCAATGAAGTCCACGGCCGTGCGCGTGTCATTAGATTCATCAAATGCTCATTGAGGTGTTTGGATGTGTCAGGGGACAGACTGCAGGTGTGCAAAATTATTCAGCCTGCGGTGTCTTCCACAACATTGTACTGAGGAATAGAATTTCTCCCCCACCTGGACAACCTCCCCCTCTACTTGATCAGCCCGACACACAGCCGCCTCCATGACATGAGGAATCTCAGCAGGGGGGGCAAGACAACGACAGCATGTCATGCAGCGTTAGTAGAACCAACACACCAAGGCAGGGTTCATTATTTATCTTTCATCTCTTATTAACCACTTCTCTTAATGAGCTTGAAATGTCAGATAAGACATCATACATTTTAATTAAGGTCATCCAGGACTTCCTTCACCAAACTGATTTTGTCTCTTTGCATTTGCAGAACAGCTTCCATCAGCACCATGCAAAGTTCTAAAGTCTTATTTACACATTTAATCTGTTAAATAAACAAAGTTTGTACTTTACCAATCTCTTCTACCTCGTTGGTGACTCCCTCCTTCTCTGGCACACTTGCAGGTCCCAAGTACTGCTGATATTCTTGCAAAAACAGGTGTGTGATTGGATGTCCCAGGGTTCTCACTAGAGGGTGACATGGGAATCAATTGTCGCTCCCGTCCCGATCCAAAAAAAAGGGTTGTCACGTCCTGATCACGTGACAACGTTGATAAGTAGATAAAATACATTTTACATTTCAGCGCAGTATTGAATTATGGCAATTGAAAAAGTAGCTTGAGTCATTTTTAGATCCAAGTATTTTTACATTTACCTTTCTCCTCTGAGTGTGATTTGCGGGTGCTTCTCCAGGTGTCTTCAGTCAAGCCTCATCACAGCTCCAGCTTAAAACGGGAGCAGCTCCTTGAGGCTTACGGCAGATGTTTCTAGCTTCCTAGAACGCTACAAGGTCAAACTTAGTCTGCCCTCTGTGGCAAACTCTTACAAGTGATACTTCTAGTTTGTACCTACCTTCCTGTTGTCCCACAGACCCTGTCCATGGTCCTTCCTGGGTCCGTCATCGATCCCAGCCGTCTTCTACAGTACAGGCCAAAAAGTTTGGACACACCTTCTCATTCAGTGCCTTTTCTTTATATTCATGACTATCTACATTGTAGATTCTCACTGAAGGCCTCAAAATTATGAATGAACACATATGGAATTATGTAGTACTATTACAAAAAAGTGTGAAATAACCTGGCCTCCAAAGTCCCCGGACCTGAACCCAATGGAGATGATTTGGTGTGAGCAGAACCGCAGAGTGAAGGCAAAAGGTCCAACAAGTTCTAAGCATCTCTGGGAACTCCTTAAAGACTGTTGGAAAACCATTTCTTGTGACTTCCTCTGGAAGCTCAAGAGAATGCAAAGCAGTAATCAGAGCAAAGGGTGGCTACTTTGAGGAATCTAAAATATAACACATGTATTCAGTTATTTCACCCTTTTTGTTTAATTACATACAGTAATAGTAATTAGTAATAATTCCATACATCATGCGTTCATTCAAAGTTTTGATCTTCTTAATTGATAATCTACAATGTAGTCATGAAAATAAAGGAAACGCATTCAATGAGATGTATCCAAACTTTTGGCCTGTACTGTATATATATACATATATATATGGTGATACATTTTTTTTTCCAAATATTTTGGAAAGTTTTTTACAGAGCCCAGCAGTGGACAGGTGCAGAAACAATTTCACCTGTTTTACTAATGCAAATAAAGGTAAAATGTGTGTTGGTTCCACCCACAATCTCTCCTCACACCCTAGTGTAGCTCGTGCTGACATTTGGTGGTGGTTTGGGGGTAAAACCCCGAGAGCTAAAAGTGAATCATCACAGAACTAAAAGCTTAAAATTCCCTGGAAAATCTGACCCAATTTACATTGATACAATCAGTGTACCAAGAAGGTGTTCCAGTCCAATACAATACATTGATTCTGGATGGGAATCAATTTGCTGCTGGTGTCCATCCATCCATCCATTTTCTTAACCGCTAAATCCTTAATGGGTCGCGGGGGGGCTGGTGCCTGTCAACGGGCAAGAGGCGGGGTACAGCCTGGACAGGTCGCCAGTCCATTACAGGGCAGAACAAACAGGACAAACGACCATGCACACACTCACACCTAAGGACAATTTGGAGAGATCAATTAACCTTACAGTCATGTTTTTGGACTGTGGGAGGAATAGTGTACCCGGACGGAACCCACGCATGCACGGGGAGAACATGCAAGCTCCATGCAGAAAGACCCTGGGCCAGGATACAAACCCACAACCTTCTTGCTGCAAGGCAACAGTGCTAACCACTACGCCACCGTGCATCCATTATAATATCCAAAAATGAGCTAACCACACTCGTGATTGTTTTGAAGCAGTTTTATGAACAACTTCACACCACTACTCTGATGTCTTTCCAAAACAGAATTGCAGTAGACATGTTAGTAGCTGAAAATGTTTTATTTTTGATGATCAATGCTGTTCATTCACTCCAAACAACACAGCTGCCCTAGGTAAGCTAACCAAGGAAGTTGATGGACTCAGATCTCTTAGTAATAGAATGGGGTAGGCACCTCTATATGGAATTCCTGGCTTGATGTTTGGAAGATACAAGGCTCTTATTGCATCTCTGTTTATAAGTGTTGCTGTGCTTTCACCTGTTCTTACTCTTTGTGGCTGCTGCTGTGTTCCTTGTATTAGAGCCCTCATTGTTCATATAATTGACACTTCACTCAACAACGTTCCTCAACTTCTGTATGGTAGATTGCCTACCATTTCCACTCCTGAAGAAGAAAAGATGAGCAAACCTGTGTCTCTTGTTCTGACACCTCTGTTTCCTCTGACTGATGATGACACTGACTGTTAACCTTTTATTTCTTTATTTTCCTTATCAAAATGTAACAATTTATGAGGAGCTGTCTTAAACCGTAAAATGGTGTGTCATCTCTGATGTTTCGTTGCAAGTACATACATGTTAATCTCATTATAAAAGTTCTTACTTATTTTTGTGGTCATATTATGACCCGGAGGGAATATCAAAGAACATTTTTTTTTTGCATTCTGTTACTCAGTGTCTAAATAAAGTATTACTTAGTTATGCTGATTTGATAGAATACAACAAGAACCAAGTGTCTGTAAACATCCCGTGTTGCCTCAGATTTTGTGATTATATGCTGACCTATCCCATTTTGTTCTGTGACTGGTCTGGAGATTATCGTCTGATGCACAGAACAGTGTTTGTTATCCTCTCATAACTGCTGCAACTGCTATTACCCTGTATGATGTGTTTTGCTCTCTCAGAGCTGATTAATGAACCGGTCAGCAACAGATCCGATACGGTGTGGTCAAATCAGTTTATATACTAGTAACTTTGTGAAGTATGGTAAGGCAAGGCAAGTTTATTATTAGAGCACAATTCATACACAAGGCAATTCAAAGTGCTTCACAGTTGCATAAATTAAAAAAAAACAGATTAACAGAAAAAAACAATCTACTTAAAAAATAATTACAATCAAAAGCAAGAGTGCAGATAAAATACTTTCAATTGTCATATGCATGGGTAAAAAGAACTGTTTTCAGCCTGGATTTAAACATTGTTAGAGTTGAGGCTTGTCTCACATCCCCATCAGAATCAGAATCAGCTTTAATGGCCAAGTATGACACGTACAAGGAATTTGACTCTGGCAACTTTTCACACTAGTACAGACTTAAATAAGTGTAATAAAAAATAGATACAATAAATAAATAATAATAATAAAGGATAATATATACACTAAACCGGGGTCATTGTACAGTGAGTATATGCAACAGTGCAGAGTTACAGTTTATTGTTATGTGAATGGACTCCCACTCTGCGACTACTCAGAGTTCATCAGAGCGAGAACTGTCCTTGTGTTGGGTGGTTTTGGCGTAGAGTACTCTGTAACGCCGGCCTGAGGGGAGGAGCCTAAACAGGTAGTGGCCGGGGTGTGAGGGGTCAGTGGTGATTTTTCTGGCCCACTTCCTGACCCTGGCCCGGAATAGGTCCTCAATGGAGGGAAGATCAGTACCTATGATCCTCTCTGAGGACCTGACTGTTCTCTGCAGTCTGTCCTTGTCTTGCCTGGTGGCGGATCCGAACCAGACAGAGATGGATGAGGTCAGGACAGACTGGACTATTGCTGTGTAGAATATGGTCAGCAGTTCCTGAGGCAGGTTGAACTTTCTGAGCTGACGCAGAAAGTACAGCCTTTGCTGGGCCTTCTTCCTTATAGAGTCAATGTGGGAGGTCCACTTCAGGTCCCGTGTGATGGTGGATCCTAGGAACCTGAAAGACTCTACTGTGGGGACTGACCTGTTGGTGATTATGAGAGGAGATGTTGATGGGGGTCTCTTCCTGAAGTCCACTGTCATCTCCACAGTTTTGAGCGGGTTTAGCTCCAGGTGGTTCTGACTGCACCAGAGGACCAGCTGTTCCACCTCCCTTCTGTATGCAGACTCGTCGCCGTCACGGATGAGTCCAATGACGGTGGTGTCATCTGCAAACTTCAGGAGTTTCACAGAAGGGTCTCTTGACGTGCAATCAGTGGTGTAAAGGGAGAAAAGCAGTGGGGAGAGAACACATCCCTGGGGGGCGCCGATGCTGAGGGACCGGGTGCTGGATATGAAGTTACCCAGTTTCACCTGCTGCCTCCTGTCAGTCAGGAAACTGGTAATCCACTGACAGGTGGAGGGAGGCACGGTGAGCTGGGACAGTTTTTGGTGGAGGAGCTCTGGGACGATGGTGTTAAATGCAGAGCTGAAGTCCACAAACAGGACCCAAGCGTAGGTACCTGCAGAGTCTAGGTGGTGCAGGATGTAGTGGAGAGCCATGTTGAATGCATCATCCACTGACCTGTTTGCTCTATAGGCGAACTGCAGGGGGTCCAGCAGGGTCCTTGATGTCCTTCAGTTGGGACAGCACCAGTCGCTCAAAGGATTTCATGAACACAGATTTCAGGGTCATGAAATCCTCATGAAGACTGTTCCATATGTTAGCTGCCTGAAACTGAAATGCAGCCTCACCGTGTTTATTGTTGCCTCTGGGAACCACCAGGAGATCCCTCCATGAAGTTCTCAGGGCCCGAGATGGTTCATATGTCTCTTAACATGTCAGAGATGTACTTTGGTGCCAAACCATGAAAAGACTTGTACACAAGCAGAGCTCTCTGTGGACTCTCCGTGCACAAATAAAGCTTTGTGAGAAGACAGCTGACACTTTGGTTTTTCATCACCCGGAGCCTCTCAGACACCCACTGTTTTTTCCACCACATAAAGAAAACGCATTGAATGAGAAGGTGTGTCCAAACTTTTGGCCTGTACTGTATCCTGGAGTCCGCCTGAATGCAAACACGGCTGATCAGGAACCAAGCAACCAGCAAGAAACAGAACCACATTCACCTGTAGTTCAGTTCCTCTGGATTCTTCCTGGTCAGCCTCCTGCCATCTCCACCTGGAAACAAAGGTCAGAACTCACCTACAAACAGCCACCCTGCTATCCAACCCACCATATGCTGCAAATTCCTGCCTGCAAAGAACAGATACAAGGTTCAGAAACAGCAAAACAAAACCAGCAAAAACCTTGATGAAAACATCATCTCAACAACCACTCGCTCCTACTTACCTTCACCAAGGATTCAACCTCCAAGTAGAAACATCTACTCAACTTCCATTTTAAACCATTAAAGTGCCCAGAATATTACTAACTTTTTCCCTGCCCCGTCCAGTGATTCTGGTCCCAGTATTTCCCTGCTTGTCTCCTTTGAAAATATATATTTTTTTAAACCGACTGACTATTGCCTGCAGTTGTTTGAACATGACAAAAATTGCATTCATTAGTGTTTTTGTGAGCATCAGAGAAAGGTGTTCTGAGAACAAACTCCTGTCCCAAATTTAAAATTCCACATTCAAATCAAAGAGCATAGATGAAAACCATGCTCAGATTTTCATTCCACCTCACCTTTATACACAAATGTACATCGGTCTGTAATAAAATCCCAATAAATCCCACCGTATTTAGAGCTAGTGTTGTGCAAAATGTGAAAAAGTTTGTGAACAATTTTGTACGACACTATATTCCAGGAACAAGGCAGTATAACTGTGTCCGTTTGTTAGCTCTGTCAGAGTAACACAGTCGTTATTCCAGCAGAGCTCACATAAACTCCTTTGGGTCTCTGCAAATCAATGGCAATCTCCGGATGATTTTCAATTCTACAGTTTTCAGCTCAGCTTTCACAGATCTGTAATTTGTCTTTTTATGTTTTATTTGGTTTTCATGTAGATATGGTGCATTATTACACTGAGCACATGATTAGCATTTCTAGGATAAGTGGGGCATTTATATTGCTGAAAATTGGAAATGGGACACAATTAGACTCAAGAGGGTTTCTCAGAACACAAAACCCACAATTTTAGATGAAAATCATCTTATCCATTACATTTGTTTCCGCTTTATACTGTATCTGTTACTTTCCACTTTTACCTTCGTTCTTTTGTCCTCTCATATTATTCTCCTCTGCTGTCCTTGGCAAAACTTTATTCTGCATGTAGAATATAAGTAACCCACCTTCGTCAGCATACCTCTTTCTGTTAAAGCTACTGATTCTAAATTAATTTTTTTTAAATACCTAAAGTCGGTACATTCATCAATGCAACCTCTCTCAGGCATATACTCCCAACATTCCTTTTGCAGTCGCCGCATCTATGTGGAAGGTTTGACAAAAAAAGCTATTTATTGTCCTAATCAAATCCTATGAGCCCGTTGTGGATCTGCCAAATATAGTGTTAGTAAAAATGATATAAAGCATACCTGGAAACTCAGAAGGTGTGAAAAAGGTGAAAACCAAAACTTTGTAGGTGTGGCTTGGGGCATCAACCCCCTGAAAATTTCCATAATCTTAACATGTAAAATAGCATTTCGATGTAGTCTGATAGGATAATAAAAGGAAAAAGACAAACACTTCAAATGATAAAGCACCATTAACAGCGAGTCCAAATGTAGAGTACAGAAGGAAGTTAATATCATTCCAAGTGCAAAACGTTCGAGAAAGGAGGTGTCCAAAGTACTCATATTCTTTACTTAAATGTGAACCTTATTGTTAGCATGCAGTACATTCATTACTCACGCAGACAACTTTGGAGTCCCTCAGGAGAAGTTTAGATCCATTCCCAATCAGGGTATAGGCACGCAAACTTCCGCCTCTAAATAAGGTTTTATCTGCCCCAAAACTCTTTCATTTAACCAATGTTTTGTTATTCAAAGCTACTGCTACTTCCTTTGGAGTTTAGAGCGTCTTGGAAGTGCTTCTTTATGTTCTTCCGATGTTGCTCATTTTCCGATGCTGTTTCAGGGACGTTACTGCAGTGCCCCATAGCAGTTGTAGTCTCAGTAGGACTTTTACTCTGAAATATACGATGGTCTCAGTCCATTTGGTCATTTTTTAATGCAATTTGGAAACACGCAAGTGTGAACCATGTTGATGACTGCTGTAGCAATTTCTATCTAACAGTCAGCCTTAGAGCGCAGAGTGAAAGTCCTGCTTTGACTACAACTGACATGGCGGATGTCATTGATATCGTGTGTTAGTGTACTTTGATTAAAAACTTGCCAAACAAACCTGCACACACAAAAAAAGCATTTCCAAGACCCCCTGAACTCAGAGGGAAACAGTAGTAGCTATGAATAACAAACATTGGTTAAATGAAGGGTTTTGGCGCAGATAATGTCTTATTTGGAGGCTGCACTTGCCATGCCACCATGACTCCCATTATATGGATATCCCTGATCGTGAATGGATATAGACTTTTTGTAAAGGACTCCAAGAGGCTCCAAACTTGTTTGGGTGGGTAGGTAAACATAATGCATGCTATAAATGAGCTCCAACTTGAAAAAATCCCCAACATACCTCTCCTTTAAGTAGAAGTACAGATACTTGTGTGGGGGAAAAAGACTAGTAAAAGTACAAACTGAGCACTTTCATATAAGTAAAAGTAGAAAAGTACAAGTTTTGAAATGTATTTAAGTACAAAAGTAAAAAAGTAAAGATAATTTTAAACCTCAATGATACATAACCTTTGAGAAGTCTAAAAAACAAAAGTTATAGGCAAAAAGATTTGTTTTGTTCTTTCACTGCACTGTGTTGCTTTAGAGAAGATAGAAAAAAAAATACTGATACAATCCTGCTTTTGTTCAAATCAAAGTTCCCTCAGTATAATACAGATTGAACTGAAGAGAGCCAATGCCTGAACAGCGGTGGTACACACCAGACTTGTATTTGTATTTATCAGAAATTGTTTTGATTTAAACTCATTTTAATTTCAGCTTAAGTATGAGGGACCAATAGGGTTAGACATGAGGAAACAGAGTTGGTTTCGGAAGAAATTGGTTTTATTTCCCAAAATATACAAAACTCATTTAACTCACTCAAAAAAACCTAACTCAAATCATATGGGTTTTTTAGCATAACAATAACTCCGACTGACTGCTTAAACAAACAAACAACAAAGCGAGCTTAAATACTGGTCAGGGGCGATTCTAGTATCAGATATTTAGGGGTGCTGAGCACCCAGAGAGCTGTCCGCAAGGCAAGACACATTTGACCGCTTTGTACATTTTAACACAACAGGAGATATAATGTCAATGGGAATCCAGTTACTTAGTCCGTAGCACATGCATCTAACATAAGACTTAAAAAATCACTGCCTATGAAAATATCACAAACTGACTGAATCAATCAGAAATGATCTTAAAATAACTAGAAAAGCAGAACTTGGAAAGCTTATCCCTCTGCCAAGCATCTCAGTACAGTTCAGATTCCTCCCTAATACCTGATCTTCCCCAAAATGTAATCATTCGCTCCTTGGTCCATTTATGACATTTCCTGAATATTGAGTTATTTTGTTAACAGTGTTGTCTTTATTAATTCATTTTATAATATGTTACTCCATAGTTTACTGTCTGTTATCACTTGCCTTTTGTTCTTATTCATTTTAAGTGTCTGGTGCTTTAACATGTAAATGTCCACACTGTGAGATCAATAAGTCTTTCCATTCATTCATTCAGACACAAAAAGATAAATGTCTGTAAAACAATACCCTGTTTAACAGATTTATCTTAGTGATAAGAAATATCTGAAACATATGAAAATATTAGAAAACCTTTTGAATCATATCTAAGGACAGTTTACTTAAAGGTGTTATTGCAGAACTGTGTCACTGTTTGATATCAAAATAGGTTGAAAATGCAGATCATAAACGAGAAGCGTGGAAGGACGATCTAGGTACAGATATATCATCAGAGGACTGGTGTTGTAAATGCAATAAGGCTCACACCCAATCAGTCAACACAAGATTTAGACTGTTGCACTATAAATGGCTGATGAGAATCTGTATTATGCCAGTCAAATTAAATAAATACAACAGGAACATCCCAGATACGTAGAGGCAAAAGTGATATTATTCCATTGTGTGTGGCAATGCAGCAGGATAAAATCTTTTTGGGTAGAAGTTAAAACAGCAATAGAAAAAAATGATTTCAAAAAACATTCTGATGGATCCTGGGTTCTTTGTCTTAGTTCTCTACCAAAAGGTCATATATACAGTGGCGGCTCCAGACAATTTTGATTGGGGGGGCAATGGGGGGGTCCAGGTCAATTCAAGGGGGGCCTCATGAGAACAAAGAAAAAATGCAGTGGATATAGCTGATAACTGCGTGTAATTGATACTAAAAATAAATAAAAAAACACTGCATATAAACTACTTTGTTTTTTATAAATTAATCAATTACAGCGTGCAAATAATATCCTTGAAATTTAAGTGTCATTGCCACACCCATTTTGGCAAACATATTTACAAAACAGTATATATTCTCATTCTCTGAGCCCCTTTTGATGACCCTACTGTCAAGTTTCCACCGGCATCCTCTCTGCTCATCTTTTCTCCATTCTCCCTGTGGCATCTTCTCTTCTCTCTTCTGTTTCCACAGATGTGATTTATTGCAACATGAGTCAATAGTACACAGCAATAGGTTAGGATTTATTCTAAATACATAAATACAATAGCCAGGTTTCACTTCACTCACATTATTGACAGTTCTTATGTCAAGTATCCTCTTCTTCTCTGCTCCTCTTATTCTACAGTCTCCTCCTGCATTCTTCTCTCCTCACTTCTGTCTCCAAAGATCTGATTTACTGCAACACAAGATTTATAGTGCACAAGAATAGGTTAGTATTTATTCCAAACAAGAAAATACAATGGCTAGTTTCACTTCACTCACTTTCACTCACTGTCTCTTTTTCTCTGCTCCTCTTATGTCTCCCTTCTCCTCCTGTCTCATCCTCAGTCTCCAGTCTCCTCCTGTTTTGTCTCTAAAACAGGACAATTCGCCTATTGTTATGATTGGCTGCATAGCAGTCAATAACAACATCTACATCCATCTCTTTTGTTCTTCTTGAGCTGATTGCTGGTTCGGACATCCCCACTTCTGTTTCTGAGGTAGGTTTTTAAACGCTGTAAGCAGGAAAAGCTCCTCTCACAAGTAGCTGTTGATACAGGCAGTGTCATGGAAATGCATACAAGGTTGTATAAATCATTGAAAGCCTCCTTGTATAGCCGCAATAGAATCAGCAAGTCATGGGTGTTGTTGAGAGAGACGCCATTTTGTTTTTTTTCTTTCAATGAGGCGTTTCAGTTTTAGTTCTGCTGAAAGGTTGTCTTCTAATAGGCCATAGTGCAAAGCCATGGGCTGAAGGGCATCTAGGTCCAGGAAGGTCTTGTGCTTGGGATTAAAAGCTGCAACTCCTTTCATAACTTGGCAACTGTCAATTGCTGTTTAATTCACTGATTAAACGGTCAAGTCCTGGGAAAAAACAGTGAATTGTATAGTCTTCGGGTGTTTGCAGTGTCTTTTTCCTTGTCTGACTATTGCTGACATGAAACTACTGAAGGTGGGAGGGCTGTATTGTTTTTCTTTTTGCTGGCTGGCAGTGCATGTCGATGCCCACTCTCTCACACATGGCACTTGAGTCCTGCCACAGATTGGTCCAGGTTTCACCACTGCGTTCTTCTTTGAGTGTGACAACCCCTGCAAAGAACAGATCAATGGCAGATGCCGAATCTAAATCTTTGGCCTGTAGTTGGACAGATAAAGTTTTGTGACCCCAAAAATCGTTTCCAAAATGTAGATTTGCACAACAAACTGTGCATCAATCAAGCCATTTAGTGACCTGGCCTCAATAGCTCTATGGCTATTTGTTTGATTGCTGACCTCCTTAAGCATGGCAAAGATACTGGGGAGGGTTCGCTTTATTGCCCAAAGACTGTAGAATTGACATGCCCATCTGGTATCTGACAGACGTTTTAATTCCACAGCTCTTTTAGTTGGCTCAAGTTCTGTTTGTTTTTCTAGGAACACTTTGTGAGTTACTGAACCAGAAAGGAAGTTGTAAAGTAGCTGAACTGTGGCAAAGCAGTCAGCAACTGGTTTTACATTATGGAAACAGTCAACTAAAACCAGGTTTGTGGATGTACACTGCATGTGGGACTTCTCTGCAAAATCTTTCCTGAAAACCGTTGTTGCAGCCAGACATTACAGATGCCCCATCGTAACATTGTACAACGCATGCATTTTTGTCTATGTTGAATTTGGCCAATGCCGCTTTAACTGTAACAAATAAAGACTCTGCATCCAAACCATCAGCTGGAACAAAATCAAGAAACTCTTCATGAACCTCGTCATCGTGTATGTAGCGCAGAACAATAGATATCCACTCTTTTTTGCTCACATCTTTTGTTTCATCCAACGTTAAAGTAAAGTGCTCTTCTAGTTTTACTTTGTCACTAACCTGTTATCTCAAAATACAGGCCATTATATCAATTCATTAGTTCTGAATGTCATGATGGACATATTTAGCATTATCTGGCCCACTAGATAATTTTTTTGATACTGTGCTATCAAACTTCCCCAGCAGATATAATAGTTCAAGAAAATTCCCTCTGTTGGTGGACTGTTCATTCTCTCGGTGTCCTCTCTGGCATTCATTTCTTTAACAATTTTCTTATGTCCATCGTCATGGAGGTGCGTCAAAATCTTCGATCCGTTTTTCTCTCTCTCCTTAAATTCACACCATCCGTCCATCGCCACTTTGTGAGAAGCGCTTGCGTTTTGTTGCGCCAGTCCTTTTCTCTTGTTTTCAAACCCTTCCTTGGGGAAGCGCTTTTCTGAGTTACTACCAAATCCATGCACAGTGAGAAAAAAATCACGACGTGCGAAACAAAATGCCACGTCTGAATATTCAAGCCACTGGTACTGTTTGAACTACGAGTAACTAAAACTCCTAGATCCTAGCTGCCCCTGCGATCCAAAAGAACGACGCCGGTATGATTTTAGTTGAGGATGTCTTGGTTTCTCGGCTGGGCCCTGGCTTAAATCCCCCGTTTCATCTGCTCCACTGTCAGGATTCCCACCATCCGTACCCACTGTAGCATTCGATGAGGCGCCATTTATTTTCCTCTGCTCACCTGCTTTCTCCTCCACCTCGGGGGCCTCGAGTTGCTCTGGCTGTACCTCCTCATCCTCCAAGTCCTCAGTGTCCTCTGTACCTGGGATCAAACAGGGCTCGCCCTCCACTTCAACGGGTATATTTTCACTCCGATTGCTATAATTTCTGTCTGTCCTCTTTTTTTTTAAGGTATGACAAAGCGATCCATGTTTATCTACAAGCTAGCCTTTAACTACAACTCCTGTGAGCACTCGGCAGCGCTTGAACGCAATGACGCAAGGCGCAGCGACGGGCGTGATGATGGGGCGTGGCAGTGATTCTTATGTTTGTATTATATGTCCAGTACATTAATTATTTTCCTACATAGTTTGATGAGAAACATTTTAAAATCTTTATCCCAGATAAACACATATATTTCAATCTGGAAATATATATATATATATATTATTTTTTTTATCAGGAAGGGGATGGGGGGGTCAAGTGAGGTGTCAAGGTGTGTTTTGGAACAAAAATGAATGAATATAAAGAGATATGTGTTTTTTACATGTCAAAAAATCCACTGCAATGTTCTGGAAGAAGACCAGCTGAGCAAGTGTTACGTATTGGTTGAAACAGATGTTGACAACCTTTCCTTTGGAGAAAGTGTTGTACATATGAAAAGGATGGCAAGGTATATTCGAAGAGATCTGGAAAACCATTTAATGCTTTTGTTAATAGTATAGATTTAGCAAATGACAATAAAGAGAACAAGTAGTCTTGTAAACCTTGCAACAGGATTAATGAGTTCAGCTACCCGTAACTGTAATAGGCCGTTGAAATTTGCTCATAATGGTTTTCTTTTTTTTGGGCAGAAAGGTGTATGTTTGTGAATATGTAATATGTGTTTGTTCGGTTTGCTCTGTTTACAACACTTGTACCATAACAGATGTCTTTGTTATTGGAGCATTCGAAATAACTACATATATGTAAATGCAAGTGTATGTAAGAAAATGTTAATAAATATATTGTTTAGAAAAAAAAGAAAAACCTTTTGAAATATTAAGAAATTAGTTCCTCTCATCTTCCACTGCAGTTTGGTGGACTTCAGATGCCTCAACCAAAGAAAATGCTTGAAAGAATGCAAAAACATGTTTTTACCCGAGTTAACAAAACAAAAATATGAATATAAAGCCAACAAGAAAATACATTAATTTTCTGAATTAATGGTTTGTTTGTTTTTTTAACCAATACAAGCTATTATTTCTAAAATAACATAAAAATGTTCAAGTTTTAAAAAAAATAAAATTTTCACAAAAAGTATTTCATAGCAATATTTTTTTTTTTATTGTTGATTAAGTAATAGAAAATAAATTAATAAATATCAATACAGTGGTTTTACGAGATGATTTGTACCTAAATAACTAAAGCGACCTAAAGTGTCAACGTGCAGTCCGAGGTGACACACAGACCTTAACTCAAAGAAACAGGAACTAAAACATGTCCTGTTTGTTTAGTTAAATTCACCTTTACTTTGTTTGTAATTTAGATGCTGAGAAATACTCAACTCTAAAGTATGTATATTGTTTTTCTCTTACTTAAAATGTATCTTGTTGATATTGTTGTTAATACAGAAAAACTGAGGTAACAATCACTAGCTTAATAATACAATATATTGGCATTTATTAACTAATCTTCAGCAAACATCTTCATGCAAAAACATAGCTCAATGTACAGTTTGTTTTTATTAGAAAACAGCAGATCCTCCTATCTTTTACTGGTTTGCTGAATATTCAGCTCTCTGCAACAGACTCCTGCTGGAGATTCACCAGACGCACATACGTGTACGATGTGTTTAAAGACGGCTCGAAAAAAATATAGTTGCATAAAAACAGAGTAAAACCAGGGTCCAGACCAGGAAGCAGAGTCGTAGTTTAACCCACCTCTCTGCAGCTTCTGTACTGTTACCCACTCGATACCCCATTGAGACAGTGTCTTGCCCATGGCCAAAATCAAATAGACTAAAAGTTAACCTGACAAAAGCAAACTCTGAAGATCTCATTAGAATAAATACGACTCGGACCAAACAAAAAAATAGAGTAATTAGATGTGGTTTACTAAACATAAGATCCCTCTCCTCAAAGACTTTATTAGTAAATGACTTAATATGTGATAATAAAATGTATCTATTTTGTCTATCAGAAACCTGGTTGCAGCAGGAGGATTTTGTAATTATAAATGAGTCAACTCCTACCAATTATCAAAATGTTCACATTCCTAGAAGTACTGGAAAGGGGGAGGAGTTGCAACCATCTTTCATTCAGATTTGCAAATTCGCTCTAGACCAATTATTAACTACAGCTCTTTTGAACATCTAATCCTTAGTTTTCCTCATCCAAGCTGCAAAACATTAAAATCACTTGTGTTTGTGGTTTTGTATCATCCTCCAGGCCCTTACTCTCAATTCTTGGACCAGATCTCAGATTTTTTATCTGATTTAGTTTTAAACACTGATCAGGTAATTATAATAAGGGATTTTAATATTCAAGTGGAAACTGAAAGTGATAGCTTAACTGCAGCCTTTAATATTATCTTAGACTCAGAAAGTGAAGGGACCCACACACTATGTTCGGCACACTTTAGACACTGTACTGACATACGACAATGAGTGTAATTAACTAATAGTCCTCCCACATAACCCAGTCCTATCTGACAATTTTTTGATAACCTTTGAATTTACTTTACTAAACGTTCCAAAATCTGAAAGAACATTAATTACAGTAGAACTTTATCAGAAAATACTGAAACAAGTTTTAAAGAATCTGATTCTTGTTTCTGTATGTGTCTCAGAATACCACAGTGGATGGCAGTAATTCCAACACTAACCCTTCAGAAATTGATGGTCTGGTTCAAAGTATTACTTCCTCACTGAGTTTGGCACTAGACAGTGTAGCCCCCTTAAAAAAGAAAGTAATCAGCCATAGGAGGTCAGCTACTTTAAAGCAGAATACTAGGAATCTGGAGAGAAAATGGCGCTCTACACACTTAAATGATTCCTTTCTAACCTGGAAAAATAGTCTACTACTTTATAAAAACGCCCTTTGACAAGCTGTAACAGCATATTTCTCGTCATTAATAGAGGTAAGTAAAAACAATCATAGGTTTCTTTTTAGTACAGTTGCCAAACTTACACAGAGTCATAGCTCTGTTGAGCCAACTATTCCCCCTTCTCGGGATTCTTCAAAAGTAAAATAAATTCTATAAAGAATAAAATCATTGCCATTCTCCAAAACATGACTAACTCTCTTTCAGTAACTGAGGCAGTATCAGAGATAACTGTAGAACCATGTTTATGTCTGTACCATTCTGATTCTGTTGAACTTTCGGAATTATCACAAATATTAGTTTCATCCAAACCCTCAACTTGTATGTTAGACCCAATACCAACCAAATTATTTAAGGAAGTGTTCCCTCTGGTTACTGCCCCTATCCTAGACATGAGGAATCTATCTTTAATAAATTGATATGTGCCTCAGGAATTTAAGGTTGCTGTAATTAGGCCTTTACTTAAGAAACCCTCCCTGGATGAAGATGATTTAGCTAACTACAGACCCATATCTAACCTTCCTTTCTTATCCAAAATTCTTGAGAAAATAGTTGCTAATCAAGTATGTGAGCATCTAAACAGCAACAACCTGTTTGAGGAATTCCAGTCAGGTTTTAGAGCTCATCATAGCACTGAAACAGCACTGGTAAAAGTTACCAATGATATTCTAATGGCCTCTGATAATGGATTTGTGACTGTTCTGGGGTCTAATTTATAAACGTTGCGTACACACAAAACGGGGCCTGAAACTGGCGTACGCCACTTTCAAAGCAAAAGTTGTGATTTATAAAAAACAGACTTGACAGGAAAATGTGCGCACCTGTACGCCAACTCTGACCCGTGCGTACGGACATTTTGGAGACGAGGGAGTCGACAACGCAGTTGGTGAGGGGGTGAACTGCAGCCAGACTGCATATTACTCCTCTCACACATATCATTTCACCTCACACCAAACATTAATAATGGATTCGTGTTATTATAAACATCCAAACAAGCAATGATATCTATATTGTAGCTTTGCAGTGAGCTATAGCTCTTCTAAAAAAAATGTTCAATATTAAAATAGATACATAAAATGGATCTCAAAACCTTAAACTCAGATAAAAGGGACTGTGTGCCAATTAATAAATTGAATCATCTGCCGTCCCTGAGCGCAATAATGCCTGCAGTCTTTGATGGGATCATTAAAATGAGCAGGCGATACATCACGTTTCCATATACTGTGGGGGAGCAGGCCGAAATTAAGATGCGATTTGCAGCAATGTCCGGTTTCCCAAACATAATCGGCGCAATTGACTGCACCTATATTACTACTAGGGCCCCGACCGAGGAAATTCCCCTCCCTCCTGGCCTAACACCTCCCCAGCATAAGAACCCCGACCTACAGCGGCCTCCTCCTCGACAGGAAGCCTTCACCCAGGGAGCAAGGATCGGCCAGGATGTAAAATGTTTTTATTGTATCATTTAAGGTACCAATGGCTGTCACTAGACGCTGGGCAACCTCATCTTCCTCAGTCTCCTAATCCTCGCCATCTAAGAGCTGAAAAGACATGTTATATTAGTCTGTCTCCTTAAAATATGCTCAAATTTGGTGTTGGCTCGGGTGTACACGTATCCCCTCCAGTAGCAGACCCACTCTGGCGGTGGGAGGCAAGTGTTTTTTTCCGCCCCTCAACTTTGAGGTCCGACAGCTTTTTTTTTATTTTTTATTTCGGTTACCATGCTGTCAGTTGCACTGACAGTCTGCACTGCAGACGCCACATGCTGCCACTCACAGTTCTTCCTTTTATTTGTGAAACCGCTGCTGTGTCCACCACATAAAATGTCTATTCTAGCCTCCACTTCACCCACTAGCACTTCAATCAACATCTCCGTAAAGTTTTTCTTTTGTTGTTGCCATATTTCCCTTCTTCTTCATATGCATCAATATTCATGTCCTGCTTTGCATTGACCTTTTATAGTCAGATTTGGGCGTGTTCAGGGCGGGATATGAGCCAAATTCACGTGCGCAAACTTCCAAGAAGACTGTGATTTATAAAGGGGAATTGCTTACACCTGTGCATAGGCATGGTTTTATAAATCAGAAATCGTTTTGGCCTACGCAAACTTTTTGTTTTGATCGTACGTACACTTTTAGTAGGGATTCTACGCAATGTTTTATAAATGAGACCCCTGGTCTTGTTAGATCTCAGTGCTGCATTATATTATAATCATAATATTCTCTTAGAAAGGCTCGAACATGTAGGGATAAAGGGAACAGCACTAGGCTGGTTTAAATCATATCTGTCCAACAGATTCTAGTTTGTTCATGTCAATGATAAATCTTCTTCACACTCAGGGGTCACTTGTGGAGTACCACAGGGTTCTGTGCTTGGACCGATTCTCTTTACTATATATATGCTTCCAATTGGTAAAATAATTAGAAAACATGGAATAAATGTCCACAGTTATGCTGATGATACACAATTATCTTTATCAATAAAATCTGTCCAAACCAATCAGTTAGGTAGATTACAAGCATGTCTGGAAGACATAACAACTTGGATGACTCTGAATTTTCTGCTCCTAAATTCAGACAAGACAGAGGTTGTTGTCTTTGGACCAGAACCTTTATAAAGTAAACTGCTAAATCAGTCACTTCACCTGGATGGCATTAACTTGGCCTCTGGTAATAATGTAAATAATCTTGGTGTAATTTTTGACCAAGACATGACATTTAAATCTCATATTAAACAGGTTTCTAGGATTTCTTTCTGTCACCTCCTGAATATTGCTAAAATTAGAAACATCCTGTCCCGGAGTGATGCAGAGAAACTAGTCTATGCATTTGTGACTTCGAGGCTGGACTACTGTAATTCCTTATTATCAGGAAGTCCACAATATGCAATCAAAAGCCTTCAGTTGATTCAAAATGCTGCAGGAAAAGTTCTGATGAATATTAAAAAGAGAGATCACATTTCTCCTGGATTGGCTTCTCTCCATTGGCTTCCTGTTAAATCCAGAATAGAGTTTAAGATCCTCCTCCTCACGTATAAAACCCTTAATAATCAAGCTCCATCGTACATCAGAAATCTGATTGTTCCATATGTTCCTAACAGAGCACTTTGTTCTCAGAATGCAGGTCTACTGGTAGTTCCAAGGATTTCTAAAAGTAGAATAGGAGGCAGATCTTTTAGTTATCAGGCTCCTCTGCTGTGGAACCAGCTCCCAGTTTTAGTCCATGAGGCAGATACTCTGTGTGTTTTTAAGACTAGGCTTAAAACCTTCCTTTTTGATAAAGCTTATAGTTACTTATATATAGACATTAGACCTTAAAATCCCTCTCCGATTTCTAACAGTAATGTATTAATTTACCAGAATAAAATAATTAGAGAATTGAACAAAGGTTGAATCATGAATAAGGACAGAAAAAGATTTATACCAGGTTTTTAGGCTAGAAAGTGATGGACAAAGATATTACCAGAGTCTTCAGAAGAGCGGGCCTTCATCTACTCCAGTTATATCACAAATAATATTATCTCTCTAATACATAGATTCTGGAGAGGGCGCAGTCCTATGAGCAAGGAGACATGCATAAGCACTACAATACTTATCCACTTACCTCCTTCTTTCCTCCTGGATTTCTAGGCAGGGAGTAGAGGGAGATGGAGTGTTCAGCCCGATCCGGCGAGGGGAGGATGCAGCCCGGTCAGGCAGCCCTCCTCAACTACATCTCCCTCACACCGTACATTGCTAATAGACTTAAGAATTAGGGGGGAAAAAATCCTTTTTCAGACTCAACTGACTCTAACACACCTTCCACTTTTCTCTTCTACTACTTTCCAGATATATTTTTCCTAATGTTAATGCAATTGTTAACCCAGTTTTCTCTCAGTGTTTTTCTCCCCATAGAAGCTCCACCCTGTCTGGTACCCTGCTCAGCTATAATGCCCCCTGCTGGATGGGGAGCGTTGGTCCAGATGATGGTCAAAGTCCCAGAGCATCCTCCATGCTGTCTCTTCTCTGTCTTCTCAGACCCCCAGATGGTCGTGGCAGATGACCGCTTGTACTGGGCCAGGTTTCTGCCAGAGGTTTCTTCCTGTTAAAGGGGAGTTTTTCCTCTCCACTGTCGCTACATGCTTGCTCAGAATGAAGGTTTGCTGAGAAATAGCTGTGGTTGGAGTCTGCATGATCCGGGAACAACCTCACCTCGATGACTCAACGCAATCTGCTGGGATTCCTTACATCGAAAACTTTTAACTGATTGGAATGTTTGTATAATTGTATTGAAATTACTTTTGTTGTAAAGTGCCTTGAGATGACATTTGTTGTGAACTGGCGCTATATAAATAAAAGTGAATTGAATTGAAAATTGCATCCAACATAAACTGAAAACCACAGATGAATTTATGAATTTTAATCAGAGTCACTGAATGTTACTCTCAAGTAACAATTCAGTGGTATCCAATTAATTTAACGCTCTTTACATGTAATTTTGAATCCACAAAATTAAGAAAAGATTTTTGCTGGCCGAAAATTCTGACAATAATATGGATATGAATATGATGGGGGGTGGGGGGAATAAAGTGCATGCACAGAAATATGTATACAATACATACAGACAGATAAAAAACACAGAGATATATACACGACACATAAATACAAAGACTGATTAATAAACACAAACATAGATATATACACAGACATATATAAAGACACACAGGTATATATACAGACAAACAGATATATACTCAGACATAGATATATACCAAAAGTAAATTCACAAATACACATACAACCATAAATATCTAACTAACATAGTAAAATATAATCAACAGAAATCTCTGACAAAATATATTGGGAAAAAATATATATATATTTTTTTTTTACCTAATATGCCTCTAAGATAAGGCTACCTGGTTGACATGTAAATAACTCACCCAATGAGTTACCACTAATTGAAGTCCGAAAACAATTTGAACTGAATAATGCGTATTTTTAACGCAGCGGTAAGTCACTATGAAATGCGCTAAAGCTATATAGTGAACCAACATGCATAGATCAAAATAAGATAGGGCGCATTTATACTGTTTGCACCGTAAACAGAGAGTGAAGTGGCTAATAGCAAGACCGAGCTGACATCCGAAGGAGATGAAATTAACGGAGAAAAAAAAATCCACAAAAAATTTATTAACTTACTCATATCAACTAAAAGCCAATGGATCAATAATACAGACTCACATGTCATTTGCGCAAACATACGTGCTGCTGCACAACAGTCAGTTTGGATGGTTAGGGAGGATGGCTGATGCGGTGTGGACTGAATTATAAGAAACAAAGCAGTATTCTGAAATTCATTCATTGAGTTAAAAAATAATTCATTTAATTCTAAGAATTAACTTGCAATTAAATACATACATATACGGCCAAGTATGCGTCTCTTTGCTTTGCTCAAGCTGCTGCACAGTAATAAGAGTGAAGTCTGGGGCGGCCATTTGCTGAAGCCCCCGCAACCAACCCGACCACGGATTCAAATTTTAAAATCATGATGCCCCCATCTGCCCATAGAATTCACTAAAACGTTGTTAATTTCATTTAAAACTTCTGAATAGATCCACGTCTGAAGTAAATAAGAACTGTGATCACTTCATCCCATTTTCGACCAAGCAGCCTTATCTAAAATGAGCTTAATTTCATAGATTTATTTTTTGTTTCCCAGGATAGTTAACTAGCCACCTTGCTAATTAAACTGGGCTGTATACCTGTAATAAAGTGATCCCTCTACGCGCTACCTCCAGCCGGGGAAGAGGGAGGGCAATGCCAGGACTGTATTTAGGTAGGAACACGGGTGATAAAAAAAAGGTGGGGAAAAAAAACTGGGATAAAAAAAAAATAATAATTAAAAAAAGCGAAAATAAAATCCTCTTCTAAATAGACCCATCTTCCTATTTTGTCTTCACCTTTTTGTTGAAGAAGCAAAGAAAGGTCCAGAAGCATGGTATACATTTTAGGACATCCTCAGGTAGAATAATTACCTCTATCAGACCTCAGAAAAAACTGCCTCAGAATCAGACCTAAGATAAAAAGACATAAGGTCTCCGCAAAACAATTGTCAACCTTCAGACAAAACAGCACCAGACCGAACATCAGGAAAAAGAACTCTGTGTAATTAACGGATATATAGGAACATATTTTAAACTTATGTGCAGAATTTTTGATACTGTTGGGATTTTATAAAGCTCATATTTTACTTCACTATACACTTTTTAAATGGATACCAATGCAAAGCAAGCTTTATTTTCTATAGAAAGTAGCAGCATGCAACTCTGCTATTTAGTAATGTTTCTTCCCAGCTCCTCTCATGCTGCGTTCTAGTAAGACACTACACAATAAGACAATAAATACACAAATCACAGTTAAAAAATTTTACGAAAATAATAAAAACTTAACCTGCATGTTTTGACATTGAAAATATCTGAATTGCTTAATTCAAATGTGTTTTCTATTACAGATTCACTACAGTAGCACACTAGCAGCTAAAAAATAAATTATATTGCTAAAATACTCTGAATTACAATGACTTCCTTGGTCAAAAAACGGTTTGGAACAGACTAGCCTTACGTGACCGCGGCTGCCGGCTTACGTGCTGTGTTTACGTAAGCCTGTTTACCAACACATCGTAGTACCATTGTACCGTACTGTTGAGCCATGGATGTGACCTTCATGCTTTGGTTCTTTTTTTATGAGCACTTCGAAAGACGGCGAGAGGAGCACCACCGGCGCTCGGTGAAACAGCGCCGGCGAAGGCTGTGTTGTGCTGCTCTTTGTCAGTGTGGAGAGCAGGTAAATTACAACTGATACAAATTAAGTCGTCAGGTTATCCTAACGACCTAGCGCCAGGCATCGCCATTAACTGACAAAGGACAGAAAGTGAGGGATATTAAACATTCATATTTGTTATTTCATCCTTAAATAGTTTGTGTATCCCCATTATTGTAGTTGTACTAAGTAGTATGTATACACAATTATAATACTACAATTATAAACCTTTATTAGAGAAGCAAAGTCCTAATGACAGCACAAACCATAAACCTAAAAGTATCGAGTAAAAAGCTGAAGACATTTTAAAAAGCTGCCTGTACCAGTACTTCCAACCTGGGGACTGTTATCTAAAACTGCTGTGTCTGATGCATTTCTGAGTTAATATGATCTTATTCTTCTACGCATAAAGAGATTGCATATGAGCAGAGGTCAAAGAAATACATAGGAGAATAAATAGCACCATCACACTTCAGACTGTCATCCTCCCCTCACTTCCTAAGCCTTATTTGGGGGAGTTATGTCAGAGCTTGCACAATTCAAAATTGTTGTATTAATCTGAATTTCACATAGTTTTTCTTCATTTCTGCTGTATGTACAGTCCATTGGTGTAGCAAGCAAATCTTTGTAACACGTTTGTTTGTACACTAGAAAGCAACTATACTTGGCTTTGTTTAATACACAAATCAACCTAAATTGATATATACAAACAAAAGTTGAAAACAAGGTGTCATATATATATATATATATATATATATATATATATATATATATAAACACTACCGTTCAAACGTTTGGGGTCACATTGAAATATTCTTATTTTTGAAGGAAAAGCACTGTACTATTCAATGAAGATAACTTTAAACTAGTCTTAACTTTAAAGAAACACACGCTATACATTGCTAATGTGGTAAATGACTATTCTAGCTGCAAATGTAAAGGTTTTTGGTGCAATATCTACATAGGTGTATAGAGGCCCATTTCCAGCAACTATCACTCCAGTGTTCTAATGGTACAATGTGTTTGCTCATTGGCTCAGAAGGCTAATTGATGATTAGAAAACCCTTGTGCAATCATGTTCACACATCTGAAAACAGTTTAGCTCGGTACAGAAGCTACAAAACTGACCTTCCTTTGAGCAGATTGAGTTTCTGGAGCATCACATTTGTGGGGTCAATTAAACGCTCAAAATGGCCAGAAAAAGAGAACTTTCATCTGAAACTCGACAGTCTATTCTTGTTCTTAGAAATGAAGGCTATTCCATGCGAGAAATTGCTAAGAAATTGAAGATTTCCTACAACGGTGTGTACTACTCCCTTCAGAGGACAGCACAAACAGGCTCTAACCAGAGTAGAAAAAGAAGTGGGAGGCCGCGTTGCACAACTGAGCAAGAAGATAAGTACATTAGAGTCTCTAGTTTGAGAAACAGACGCCTCACAGGTCCCCAACTGGCATCTTCATTAAATAGTACCCGCAAAACACCAGTGTCAACATCTACAGTGAAGAGGCGGCTGCGGGATTCTGGGCTTCAGGGCAGAGTGGCAAAGAAAAAGCCATATCTGAGACTGGCCAATAAAAGAAAAAGATTAAGATGGGCAAAAGAACACAGACATTGGACAGAGGAAGACTGGAAAAAAGTGCTGTGGACGGATGAATCCAAGTTTGAGGTGTTTGGATCACAAAGAAGAACGTTTGTGAGACGCAGAACAACTGAAAAGATGCTGGAAGAATGCCTGACGCCATCTGTTAAGCATGGTGGAGGTAATGTGATGGTCTGGGGTTGCTTTGGTGCTGGTAAGGTGGGAGATTTGTACAGGGTAAAAGGGATTCTGAATAAGGAAGGCTATCACTCCATTTTGCAACGCCATGCCATACCCAGTGGACAGCGCTTGATTGGAGCCAATTTCATCCTACAACAGGACAATGACCCAAAACACACCTCGAAATTGTGCAAGAACTATTTAGAGAAGAAGCAGGCAGCTGGTATTCTATCGGTAATGGAGTGGCCAGCGCAGTCACCAGATTTGAACCCCGTTGAGCTGTTGTGGGAGCAGCTTGACCGTATGGTACGCAAGAAGTGCCCATCCAACCAATCCAAATTGTGGGAGCTGCTTCTAGAAGCGTGGGGTGCAATTTCTCCAGATTACCTCAACAAATTAACAGCTAGAATGCCAAAGGTCTGCAATGCTGTAATTGCTGCAAATGGAGGATTCTTTGATGAAAGCAAAGTTTGATGTAAAAACAATCTTATTTCAAATAAAAATCATTATTTCTAACCTTGTCAATGTCTTGACTCTATTTTTTATTCATTTCACAACGTATGGTGTTGAATAAGTGTGACTTTTCATGGAAAACACAAAATTGTTTGGGTGACCCCAAACTTTTGAACGGTAGTGTATATATATATATACTGTATATATATATTTGTGTTATGATTTGGACAAATTCTTGAATCTAATAAAACCTTTTTTTTCACAGATCACAAGACATTACTGTCGGCTAAACCCAACAGTACCTGTGCTGCAGAGATATTTTGCGGAGGAAGACACCACACCAGACTACCGTCTCAGTAAAGAGGCAATAAAAACACTGCTCTGTGCACTGGGGACGGAGAGGCAGCATGGATGGGACCCCACCCTGGAGACTCTAGTGTTTCTGTTTTGGCTGGCCAGTGGGTCAGCCTACAGAATATTCTCCAGGGTTTTTCAAATGCCTCTCCCAACCGTGTTCAGACCAGTTCACCAGATGGCAGACAAGGTGGTGGGTGTCCTCCCCCGTTACATTTTTTTACCAACCACCCAGGAGGAGCTCCAGGTTGTTGGAGATGGATTTTCAAGGCTGGCCCGCCATCCAGCATTCCGCCGGTCTGCAGGAGCCATCGATGGCACACACATCCGTGTGCGATCTCCAGGAGGCCCTGATGCTCAAGATTATGTTAACCGGTAAAAGACTTATTTAATTTGAAACCAAATGGTCATTCAGAACACTGCCAGTGAGTTACAACTTTTTTTCCCCATTGTTGAAGCTGTTCCCATCGGTGGTGCTGCAGGCTGTGTGTGACCATCAGGGCAAGTTCCTGGACATCTTCGTGGGGTTCCCAGGGAGTGTTAATGATGAACGCATCCTGAAAAATAGCCCCATCTACCTCAGGGGGACTTACCCACCTCCAGGGTATTTTCTCCTAGGTGATGGTGGCTACCTGAGCACCCCCTAGCGCTTACCACTCCATATAGGCAGCCAGTTGCAGGCATGGCAGTGCAAAGGTTCAATTATCATCATTCCAGGGCACATTCTATTATTGAGCGTGTTTTCGGTTTGATGAAAACCCGCTTCCGTTGCATCTTTTTAGAAGCACTGGAAGTACATTTGCAGTTTGTCCCCAAAGTAAAGTTTAAGGTTTATTTTGTATCAGTGGTATGATGAAATAATAACCAATGCAATTATGACCTGTTTTTAATCCATAATAATTCTGTATATAGGTGGTGGCATGTTGTGCTATATTGCACAACATTTGTCTTGCTGTCGGGGACGACCTGCAGGAAGACCCAGGTGCAGAGGAGGAGGATGAGGAGGACCAGTTACAAGGTCCAGTGGAGACCACCTGTGGTGCAGACCTAAGGAGCCTCCTAGCAGCTCAGGTGTCTGCCCTCCACCAGGCACCGATGGACCACGACTATTTTGCACATGTAACTATAAACTCAAAGTGATTCATAAAGTCTAATAAGTAAGAGAATATTTTGGATGTGATGACTATTTTTTTGCTCTGTCTTTTTAAAGTAATAATATGGATTACAGAATGTAAATACATGGGAGTGGTTTTTGGGTTTGTAGTGTATCAAAAATGTTAATAGTTTTCATAATGTAAATATAATTTTTCAAATTTTGTTCAACCTTTGTTATTGTTCAATAAAGTTTGGTTATGAATATAAAGTTGTGCTGTTTTGTGAAAATTTATAAACACAACGGAATAAAACTTGTTAAATGTAAAAAGGACAACGTTTTAGGAGGTCTATTTTCTTTTATTATTTTCTTTTATTGACATGGGTCAAAATATATAATAATCCACAAAACATTTGGTTAAAAAAAGTGCACTAGAACACATAACAAAACAGATTGAAATTACTAACACAAACAACCTGAACAAAACAGAAATACTTTCTTTTTCTATTAATCTCTCCAGGAGAGAGAAAAGGCGATCGTATCTCTCCCTTACCTCTCTCTCTTTCCTCTCATCAGCCTCCCTCTGATACTGAATGTCCTCATTCAGGAGGACAAGGAAAGGATCCTACGCACTTTTTCTCTTTCTCCTGTGTCTTTCCTCCTCTCTGTCTCCCTCGCCAACTGTCTCCTTCTCAACCTGGGTTTGCCTGTCCTCCCCAACAGCAGTGCTTGGACCGGCTTCTCCCCCTCGGATCGAGGCAATAAGGCAGGGGGGGCGAAACTGCCGCTGACTTCCCTAAAGCCTCATCCATGAGGGAGAAGAAGGGCCAAGCCGCTGCTGTTGACCCTCCACTCTCTGTCCTCTGTCTCTGTCTTTGGACACTTGCAATCCTTAAGAGTAAAAAGCACTCTATCAGACACTTGGTTTAAGATTATGCATAATGTATGTATCTGATGTAATGTAACAATAACGACAGTAACTGCTTGCTTAATATTGTATCTTTTTTTTACTATACTGACCTTATATTTACTTTTAAGATTGTCCCATTTTTTCGGGCCTGGGCTGGGGTGAGGTACTGTAGTCCCAGTTGTTCTTGGATGAATCTGTTATATAAAATATGTTTAGAAAAAGGCAATGTAGAGTAAAAATACGAATTAACACAGTAATATATTACCTATATCCCTGTGCTGCTGTGTCCTTGCCCCCGGTGAAACGGTCCTTATACTGGCAACGGAGGCGAATAAATGTCTCCGTCTGCTCCTTTGTCCCTGTGAAATGGAAGAAAAAAATGTTTAAGGTTGAATATAAAAACTGAAATGATACTAAAAACATATTTAAAAAAAATTGGAATTTGGTATATATTGGTTACACTAAATATCTACGAGCCTACCTGGTAGCCACCAAAGCCGCAACTACTAAGCAACTAAATAATATCGAACGCTTAAGAGGTGAAACATAAAAATTAAAAATGTATTTACTATATACTTACATTTAAATTGGAACTTTACTCCCGAAGTATCACCGGCTGGTTCCCGATCCGCAATCCCTTCAAAATACCGCAATGTATTGTGGGAAGTTTTACCCCGACATCTGGCATGAAGGCACGTCTAATGTATCCTTGGTCAGCTAGCTAAACGGCTAACAAACGGAGGACAGATTCCTTGGTAGAACATGAACACTGGAACACGCCTTGGCGGTCCCTGATGACGAATCTCCTAGGCAACCGGGCCGGGACCAAGGCATCAAGTCGAGGTTCCTGGGCATTGAGAAACACCCCAGGCCTCAAGGGCCGATGTCCTACCAGTTTAAGAGGTGTCTCTGCTCCAACACAGCTGATTCAAATTCTCCAACTTCCTCCTCAGCGCAGCAAAGTTCTTCAGAGGCCTGGTAACGAGCCATCATTTTAATTGGGTGTGTTGAACCAGGGAAAGAACTAAAACCTGCAGGATAGCGGCCCTCGAGGCCTGGACGTGGGGATCCCTGCTATAAGGTTTTCTGATTCTAACAGATCTCATAATTTCATCTTAGTTTTTAAGTCATGTGTCCTGTGCATCAATGGGGGTGTTTTGGGCCTCGTCCAAATCTGCCTATTTGCTTTATTGGTGTTGCATTTTGATTTGCTGTTTTATTCTAGTCCATTAATTTGTGTGAAGCACTTTGGTTGGCTTGGATGCCGTGTTTGCAAATGTGCTTAAGAAATAAAATGCTATGGTATAGTATACATGTCCAAAGACTATCAATCAGCCTCCAACCTCTCCATTACAAGCAACAGAAAGGAGCTGTATGAGGACACCAAATATAAAACTGTAGATCTGCACAGCTCTGAAATCAGATACAAGATTGTAGACAAGCAGCTTGATGAGAAGGAAACAACTGTTGGTGCAACTATTATGGAAGAAACTAGAGATGACTGTCAGTCTCACTCAAAGTGGGATTACCATTGACCATTAGAATGAGTAATGGGTAACACCAGATCTACAGGGGAAGACATGGTCAATGACTGTAAGAGAAGGTTACCATAGTAACACACTATGACATCATGGATTAAAATCCTGCAGGGTGTACGGTCTCTCTGCTCAAGCCAGCAAATGTCAAGGCCAGGCTGAAGTTTTCCAGTGAACATTTGGATGATTCAAAGGAGCAAAAACCTTGTTCTGTCAGTATTATAGATGGGTTGTGGCTGGGTCTTCCAGCATGAAAATAACCTAAAACACACAGCTAGACCAAATAAGGAGCTGCTTGGTAAGAATCATTTCAGCTCTTTAGACCTAAACCCAATAGAAAATATTTTGAGGGAGCTGAAGCTGTCCAGCAGCAGGGTCACAAATAAAAGGAAGATCTGGGAATTGACAGCTTCACCGAGAAAGCCCAATGGGGCCCACTGAGGGTTCTGGCCTATGAAACATCAAATTTGTCGGCTCTTGGCTGTTTGGATTAAAACCTGTCTACGATGTGGATGATGATGGACAAACAGGTGCGTCAACAGGTTAAACACTGCACATAATGAATGCTCTTTGCCATGAATTCTTGCTGACCACTGGTGAAGTGGTTGAAGATTTAAAGTGATTATTCGATGATCTCACTGGACCAAGAAGCATCAGGATTCAAGAAATAAGGAACAAAAAAATTTGTTCACATTTACGGGCAGAATAATCACTTGTGACTGAGATGGACAGCAGGTTAGTCTACACCTTTTGGACGCAAAAGGATGAATACAGACAATGAAAATGTATTAATGATTGTGAAGAAAAAAAAGTGACAAAACCATTGTGAATTATGTGTTGTTGTTTTTTTTTACATTGATTAGGCTAAATGGTTATCTGATGGATCAGCTAAAAGTAATTGATTACTGTTAATCATTTCTTATTGCCATTGAAATCTATCCATGTTAAATTATTAATATTTAAGATTATCTCATATTTTTATGAAATCGTGAAAGGGATTTGAAGTATATTAAACGTCTATTAATGTTTGATTAAGGTGTTTTAGTTACCATACTTTGTAATTATACTTTTAATATTGTTTTAGAGGTATTTTGCAGAGTCAGCTCTTGTTTGGGTCACAGAAAAACAGGACATTGAGCAGGAAAGCACAGGCAGAAAGCATCACCATACAATTGTCAATGGAAGGATGTAAGAAATAACGGTCAGCAAAAACTCTAGTTAGAGCTGGTTTGTAAAGTGATGATTTAAGTAGAATAACAGGAAGGTAATTAATTATGCATGCATGGTTGTAAGGAGGCTGGTCTTGGCAAAACATTTGAATGAACCAATCATGTTTTGTGTGCCATATGTAAAGTGAAGGGGGAGTTTCTCTAACTTTGTGTTAAAATATAAAAATTGATGTTTCTGTTATATACTTTGTCATTCCTTGGTAGGGTGACCCAGAGTGTGCGTAATTTATACCACTCTGTAAGCTAAATACTTGATCTGTTTTAAGGAACTCTGTGAACCAGTATTTGATTTCTTGTATTAAAATCAAAAGAAATTAAATTACTCTCGTGTCCTCTCGGATAAAAATGAACACGCATGGAATTTATAGAGTTAAGGTTTAAATTGAATAAAGATTTTACTTATTCAGTTCGTCTAGGCTAACCGTGGTAGCTAATAGCTTGCACCGTAGTCTGCTATCCCCCTCTGATTGCTCTGGGAAGGCCTTCACAGCCTGGGACTAACGTTAAGACTTTGGCCATTTTGTGTTTCTGAACTCCACTATCAATTGATTCTGCAGTTTTTATTCGGTTTTGGATGTTAATCGTGCACTTATTGGACAAAGACGTTTTGCTGTGGTGTTGATTATAGTAACAGACCGTCCAAGAAGTCTCTGCTTCAGGGAAAGCTTTATATGGGCAGCAGTGGGGGGAGAATTTCTGTAAGGTTGCCAAGAGGAATGGAGCTCTGATCTGAGATTTTACATCTTTCTAAACGCAGGTTGGAGCAGGCCACCGGTCGGGTAGCAGCAGAGCAACAAAGTTGGCAGGACCAAGAAGCCGCAGCGAGTTGTGGTGTCAGAGAGCGGGAGTCGGCTATATCAGGGTGGAAGACTACAGAGTTGGACTCTAGACAGACTGGATGATCGCTGGTTATATCAGTACTGGTGTGAGGAACACAGCTGGAGGCATGCACTAATAGATGTCTGAGATGTGAGGTGAGTCAAAAGTCTTTTAAAGTTTGAGAGGATCTGAGTTGTCATGATGACTTTGTGACTGCTTTTTGCTGGATGCGTTGTTAAGATAAGCCTGCCCATGTCCTCACCCTCCACGGATGGTAATGGACATGCAACCGTTTTAGTCTGTGCTGACCCGACCCATTCGGGTCTTGTTATATCATGACCCGAAGGGGAACGAGTCTCTAGACCCTGTTCTTCTGGCTGAAACCAGCTGCATCCTGCGTTAGCTTTAGTTAGCTTCAGTTAGCTTCCGACTATCTTCATACAATGACGAAGCGAGTGACACGGACAAGATGGCAGTGATGGGAACCGCCCAGTTGGCTTCATTTTTTGCTCTTCAGAAACCTATGGGTGACGTCACCTATGGGTTAGTCCATTGTATCTACAGTCTATAGTCCAGATGCTGGAAGTGGCTGATTTTCACCAGCACATCCATTGTGCAAATTATGCAGGAGTGTCACTGCAGTATTTATAGCTACAGTCAGGTCCATAAATATTGGGACATCGATACAATGCTAACATTTTTGGCTCTATACACCACCACAATGGATATCAAATGAAATGAATAAGATGTACATTAACTGCAGACTGTCAGCTTTTATTTGAGGGTATTTACATCCAAGTCAGGTGAACTGTGTAGGAATTACAACAGTTTGCATATGTGCCTCCCACTTGTTAAGGGACCAAAAGTAATGGGACCAAATAAGAACCATAAATCAAACTTATACATTTCAATACTTGGTTGCAAATCCTTTGCAGTCAATTACAGCCTGAAGTCTGGAACACATAGACATCACCAGACGTTGGGTTTCATCCCTGGTGATGATGCTATGCCAGGCCTCTACTGCAACAGCAGACCTGCCAACATGTACGCATTTTGCGTACTCAGCAGGCATTTTGACCCTTAAGTACGCTTGTACGGTTAGCTGCTCTCTTTGTACGCATTTTGTTGCAGCTTGCATTTCGCTGGGTTCAGTTTCTAAACTTTCAATGAAATCCATAACGTTGATTCTACCTCGACTGAGCCACAGCGTGTAAGTGGAGTGAAAAGCTTTCGGCCAATCAGAGTGCTGCATTTTAACCCTCCAGCCGTTTGCCTGTCATATTCAAATGCTTTGCGCGTTCAATTCAATTCAGCCCCTAAAGCAAGCAAGCCAGGCTGGCCCAACAACTTGCCAGCTGCGTGCTATGGCTGAACCGCCACATAAAAAGCATCGGAAACCACATCAGTTTCTCGAAAGCTATCGGGAGTCATAAACGATCCAGTCCGCCTGTTCCGTCTCTTCGACTTCATTCTGCCACAGCTCTCGCTGCCGGCTATTAGCCTCGGGGCTAACTCCTCCGGCAGCTCTGCTACTACTCTTCTTTTTAGCTCCACAGCTCGGCCCAGTGCTCGCTCACCTCCCAGCCTTGACAACACCTTATCATCTTTCTCCGGCTCTCCTCCGCGTCTGGAACACCAAAACATCTCTTCGCCCTTGCATCCATTCCTGCAGCTCTGATAGCCATATGATTTCACAGCTGTTTACCTCCTTTTCCGGGTCTTTGCGTCGAGTTCCGCCCACGTCATCGCTGTCCAATAACAGCACCGATTGTCACACACATGGATGGGTTAACATAATATAGTCCACTTGCAAAACTAAACAGTCTTAATTCCAACCTGCACCAAAGGAAAAACAATTGTTTGCCTTTGGTCCAGACCAAACAACCGGACTAAAGGACTTTTCTGGTCTGAATACACCCTCAGATTCTCATTTTTATTCTCAGTTCAGAGGTGGGGGTGAGTACTGACAGTTGTGTGTCTGCAAAGCTCTAAAAGAATGAAAATGGGTCTTTTGCCATCTCAACGTTTGTACTGTTAGTAGGGTTGCCAACCATTCCTTAAAATACAGAAATGTCTATTATGTGTGTCGGTCGTAGGCTTCATACTGCCTTATTCTGTATCCTACTACGTATAAAAATAAAATAAAAATCCCCCTACATTCACTAAAACTTTGTGACGGCGGGATCAAAAGAGACCGCAAATTGTTTGCGGCTCGTGAGCGTTGTGCGGTAAGGATTGATCAGGTAGACAAACACACAACACACTGGCGATTCCATGCAGCAGCTTTAAAAATGTCCCAAAAACGCTTACAGAGATATAGACCGGTGGGAAGAGGCCAATCCTTGGCTGGACACGGTCAGTAAAGACGAATACAAGGCAAATTGTAAACTATGTCAGTGAGTGTTCTCAGTCGCGCTCTGAGAACACTCACTGCACAGCACGGCAGGCAAACAAGAATGCAGAAAACACACGTATGTGAGGCTTGTGCAACATTTAGGCTAAAATATTCAGAATTGATTACATGTATTATGCATTTTCAAAGAAGTCTCGTCCATGCGCATTTTTATTTTGTTGGATTAATTGTGGAGGATTTTGTTGTTTTTTAAGACTGTAGGCTTAGACATAGTCTATAAGTCAATCAATATAAATGACAGCTTAAAGAACAAATCATGGTAACTGATTAATTATGTTTATTAGTTATGCTAATAAATAAATTAAAATGAAACATGTTTGGATAGGTTTATGGCTTTTGAAATTTTATATTTTAGAGAAATAGTAAATACATTTTAAGTGAACATTGCATTAAATTTCTTAGTGTGGTTTGATTGTTGTTCGGAAAAGCTATGTAAGCCAATTTAATGAACTATTTGTCATCCCACTTCTAAACTTGTATTTAAATAAGCAGATAAAAAAGTTTAAAGGTGTTTGGGGTTCACTTTAGAAAAAAAAATTGAAAATACATTGTTGGAAGCTCAACAAACAGACCTCATGTTGTTCTCAGCATCGTCATTTGTTAGATCACACTGCATCTTGTTAAGGCACTGCAATTTTATTTGTATAGCACACTTTCAACACAAGGGAATTCAAGGTTTTTTACATCGTTAAAATTAGATTACAGAAAATAGAGTATAAATCACTTTGAAGATTGAAATACAAGACGTTTCCTGTTACTAGAGCTTCAGGTTGTAAATATACAGGTAAAGGTTATCTGCACAGAGTCCAGAAGTTTGCATTCGGACACAAAAGTAAAACAAAGTCTGGAAAATTATGATTTTTAATGGCTTGTTTGAAAGGGACTCAGGAAAAATTTGTTGGAAAATAAAAGGTTTTTGTACCAAAAATTAAGTTCCTATTTTCTATTGTATCAACATTTCTGGATATTTGTAGATCGTCTCTCACTTTTGAGATGTAAAATGAAGATCAAAGACCTCCTCTCCACTCTTTTTCACAGCTTTACCTACTATTCCTTAGTAGGTAGAGGTATTCCTCTAGTTCCTCTAATATTCCTATTCCTCTAATATGGCCAGGTTGTAAAAATTACTAGAAATGCAGTTGGAGAGTGAAAGCCCTGGCGAAAACATAACCTCCTTTTTGAAGATAAAAGGGATTCCCGGGGAAAATTACTTTGAGATTTCCATCTTGAGAAGTGGTTCCTGCTTAAGCAAAATACACATAATCTGGGGAGACAATGACTAAGCAAAAGAGAAGTCACCATGACTTATGAAAGGTAAAAAAACCAAGTCCAAACCAAACCCTGCCATTTAATACACAAGCAGCACACAAGCAGCACTAACATTACTTCTCCTAAGTCTAGCCTGCAGCTTTATTCCATTTTGAATACGCTGAAAAGGTCAGGCTATCAAAAAAGTCACTTGATAGAAAATTGGGATGATGTCTGAATACCGGAAACACCGGTCGTCCAACCTGCTCAATGACTTTCTCCATTATGGGAGAAATGATACCGTTGTTTGGTTAGTTGGCCGCAGTGAGACAAAGTAACAGTTGACATTTAGCGGGATTACACAGTCTGATTACATGAGAAGCTATGAATAATAATAGTGGAAGCTAAAGTGGTCAGAAAACACAATTTAAGTGGCAAAAAAAGATAAATACATGATTGAGGAAAACAAAATACTGATCGAAAACACATTAAAAAAAAGGGTGCTTTTCTGAACAGTAATGTTATTTTTCTGTATCATTCTGAATGTTACAGTATGTAACATTCAGGGGAATTCATGGGAATTTATTACCTGTCAACTGATATCCAGTGGTCTGATATTCACATACTCAATTTGAATTAGTCTACTTCTTAGGGGTGGGGGGTATCGCAAAATTTTCATATAACGGTATTTTGAAAAAACAGAACGGTATTATGGTATTTAACGCTTTTTTTTACAAAAATCAAAAGCGTTAAAATCCACATTATCTTATAAGAATGAGGAATATAAAAATGTGCTTTAAAAATCCCATTTTACTGCCATATGGACTGCATCATATTGTTTTTTTCCAGACACAGGTGAATGATATGAAAATGATTATGATTCTAGTAGGCATTTTTGATGTTCTAAGGCTGAATGTATAATTTAAAAAAAAAAAAAAAACTCACGTTGGCGCAAGAAACAAATTGCCTCTTCTAATTGCTTTGCAGGTAGTACTGAAGAATCCCGCTAGGGGGCAGTGTATAGACTCAGATCGGATTTTGCCAAAGAAGAAATAAAATAAACATGGCGACCGTAGCTGATTATTAGATGGTTAATATTCAGATAACAACAGAAAAAAGATGACAGAAGTATCGTAGATGGTATGTAAAACATATTTACCACTAAAATTGATTTCTTTCCTACTGGTTTTGCCGCCATTGACCGCGTTTATCTACAGATGGTTAAATAGCGCTCAATATTTCCCCTTACTGGTTACTCTCAATAGCGTTTGTAAAAGTATGCCGTTCGGTTCTCGTTTGACATTTTAAACTATAGACGAGGCTCCTCTTTTTTGGAATTACTTCATCAGAATTGTTTGCTTCGCTCCTGCCAGCAGCTGTACTTAGTTAAAAACTTTATCTTCTATACTGTGTTGAAGAGCATGTAGCATTGGTCCTCGCTGAAACACTTCCCCTCATTAAAAGTTCCAGAAGTTGTCGGAGGTATTCACCAGTATAGGGGTATATAAAAAATTTATATCATAACGAAAATAAACACCTGTTTTCGGTAACCCATACTGTACACTGAGTTGGAAGTGTTGGTGAATATACTGGAAAATGTGCAGGACTTTCTGTTGACAGACAACGTACCTTTGGTTTGCAGACTTATGGTGCATTCACACTGCACAGTTGGTCTGCATCAGGCAACGCATTTAACTGTGCCGCGCCTAATTTTACGACCTTCTGGGCCTCATCGGAGCTTAAATCTCCTACCAGGACACCAACTACAGGTGCTCTGTTCCTCCTTAGGAGCGCCTGTCCATCTGTCTTTGGTAAGTGTTATTTCTGGTATTTAAAATCTGCGTTTGTTGAAAATGTTTTCAGTGGACCCGCTCTTCATTCAAGATACGTGTATAATGAAATAACTACAGTGAGAGGCTCTGATTGGTTGCCGCACTGCGTTAACTGCGTTAACTGCGTTCAGTCCTTCAAAAGTTAAACTTGCTGAACTTCTTCGTTGCTACGTTGCCGTATGTAACGCAAATGAAGTTGACGGAGCCAACGTACACAATGCACCGCAGAGACTTTGACGGACCTCTGACGTACTCTACCATAGACTTTACATGTTATCTTGCCATAACTGACGCTGACGCACGGGGTTGGTCTGAATACTCCATAAGACTTGACAAACTATCAATCTGAGAAAGAGAAATCTCTTAAGGGATCCTCAGGGCTCTGTTTCTGGCCATGTTTGTTAATAAAATCCGATTCATGTACAGTATACAGCACATTTCAAGCATAATCTCAATGCACTTTACAGGGAGTCAAAAGGTTCTATAAATATGTGTGAAAATTCTTTATTAGTGATTGCTGTGGGTTAAATTTCTAGAGGTTATGGACACAGAGAGGGAAAAAAACAAGAGAGAATAAGAAAGAAAATGAAGAATAAACAACCAGTAAGTGGTCCAACATAAAACAAATGAAATGAGCTAAGAACTACACATCAACAAAAATGATTGTTAGAGTAGAACAACAATGTCCCTGAAAAGCCCCTTGCACCAATCATCCATTGAAGACACCATCAGCCTAAGAATGTATCTGCAAAGACCAACATCCCCACACCCATGCATGTGTGAGCATGCAGGTGCGCACAAGATTACCTCACACAAGTGCCCGACAGCTGTTCTGAGGAGGCGGCAATCTGTCCCTCAGGAATGGACGCAGACATGGAGGGGGACGGGGACACGGAGGCCCAGAGTGAACCAGAGTCTTAAAACCCCAGGTGGACCATTGCAGGGCTGACCCGCCCACCGAAGGGAGGAACAGAGGGAAGCCCCCGGGGAGCATCCAGCAGCTACAATGCAGGGGCCTGGTAGGCAAAAGGGGTGAGCCCAAGAGCTCTGCCAACAACCGGCTACGCCAGGGCAGGCACGGTCCAGGACCTGGGGACCCCAGGGACCAGGGGGGCCCCGCCCCCCACCAGGGCCTCAACCAGGGATCAGCCAACAGGGGCTCCTCGCCGCCACTGCAAGACTGGGGGATTGCAGCCGGCTGACAGACGACACATACCACCGCCACCCCAGAAATACCCTCTTCGCTCTGGGATGGAGACAAGCAGACGGCCAAAATCCACAGTGGCTAGAGCAGCCAAGCAGCCCCAGCCCCGGACCAGACAGCCTGTCCCACCTCCCGGAACCCAGCCCCTGATTGACAGCAGCGAAAAGACCCCCAGCCTCTCTCACCCTGCTCAAATGTGGTGTTGTTACTATTGTGCAGTTAAAACAAAGGGGTGGGACATGGGAATGCTACCAGACACCCCCAGGGCCCTCAGTGTCTAAATGCAGTTAAGCAGTGGGTTTGGCACCAGAGGTGAGCCTCATTGGAGGGCTCCCCCTCTGCATTAGAAAAAGTGTGCCCACCCCAATGTTCCTACATCTGTGTCTCCTGAAAATTTTATAAGTGGGAGTGTCTAAATTGCACAATAAAATTTGAAACCGGCTCGCTATCGGACCGCGAAGACTGAGATCATTCCCTGCACTGTAATGACGTCCTAAGACCCTACATGAGTCGTACCATGATGGAGCGGGTGGACAGAGGTGTCTGGGGATGGGGAGGAAATGACTGGGGGACACATTGCCCTCCCAGAGAGCCAGCTCCCCTGCTGACTCCGATAGGCACCCCCATTCGCCATGATCCACCAGGGGAGGGAGTCAATGGCCCGTCCAATTCAGGGCCCACAGGTGCATCACCACCAGGCCCAGTGAATCCCAAGGCCATCCCCATTCCAGACGGAGACCTAAAACCTAGCCAATATTCGGACAACTATCAAAACACAAAACACTAGACACCCAGGTTGAGTTCGTCAGCACCCAGAGCCCCGGGCCCCCAAGCCCAACCCAGATCCACCCAGGAGCAGCACCACCACCTGGTCAGTAACCCGTGTCCCACAGTGCAACCCATCTGCAGGTGGACGAATTAAGGGCTCCCAACCCCTACTAGGTGGTGGAGCTGATCAAGGGAGCACAAAGAGATTTATCAGATATGGAGGCAGAACAGATCTCAAGACCAATGTGGTCCAGCAGGAGATCTCTGTATTGACTAATTTTAAGAGCATTTTTAATTTTTCCAAGTCAGCAGGATAGGTTTCATAGCGATGCATAAGGCAATGTGAACTAATTTTATTGACTTTGTGTCTGTGGTGACATCATTTAAATTTCCCAGCAAGCAAACTGAGAGGGCAGGTGGGATATTACAGTTCAGACACTGTGATAGGTCCTCACATATCTGGCACCAAAATCTCTTAATGGGGAGATGGAACCAAAACGCATGAATATAATTATACATTGTAAGCAGGTATCAGACAACATCAAACCCATCTTGAACATCCGATGGCCTGTATAATGCAGTCTATGAAGGATTTTATATTGTATTAATTGTATTATTATAATTTAAAGTGTTCTCAAAGATATCTGAGACAAGGGTTTTGGTCAAAGGTGATGAACAAGTCCATCTCCTATTTTTGAAATAGGAAGGGCTATCGATTCATCTAATGTACGTAGTTAATGTTTTGTACATTTTAGACAGTAGTTTGGGGAGATTGAGATTAAGAAAATCTAAAATTCTTACTGGAATTTGTAATTCAATTTTACTCATTTTTATAATCAATTTCATTTGTTGATCATCTAAGAATGTATTCTTGTTATTCTATATTGTGTAACTAATATATTGAAAGGGATAAAGTCTGTTAGATCAAATATGTGTTCCAGGTATTCAATTCCTGTACAACTCCGGGTTATTCTAGATATGTGTACGTCTGCATGGGACTAGTGAGAGCACTGTCATTTTTCAGGAATTCCAACCAAGCTGTGAGAGAAGAGCCGATACTGATACTTCATGATGTTTTATATATGAGCTAATAAATGGTAGGTCAGAAAGTTTTATCTTATTGCGTAGTGTCTGTTCTACATTTATCCAGGACTCCTCAAGGTAGCTCTTTTTAACCATCTTGAGATGTAATTTAGCCTGTTGGCTAAGAAATAATGAGAAAAGTTAGGTAGGCCTAGACCACCTATATCTTTGGAATTCTGCAATGATTTCAAGCTGATTTGAAGCCTACTCATAAAAATAGAAAGAGTATTTGTCTCATGGACTAAAACTGGGACCTTGTTCCACAGGAGAGGAGCCTGATAACTAAAAGATCTGCCTCCCATTCTACTTTAAGAAAAACTAGGAACTACCAGTAGACCTGCGGTCTGATAACAAAAGTGCTCTGTTAGGAACCTGTGGAACAATCAGGTCTTTGATTTATAATGGAGCTTGATTATTAAGGGCTTCATACATAAGGAGGAGGATTTTTAACTATTCTGGATTTAACATGGAGCCAGTAGAGAGAAGCTAAAACAGGAGGAATGTGATCTCTCTTTTTAATATTCATCAGAACTATTGCTGCAGCATTTTGGATCAACTGAAGGTTTTTAATTACATTTTGTGGACTTTGACTGGGCATCCTTAAAGGTTCTACAAAGTTCTAATTAAAGAGAAAGGCGCCTTCAAGTCTCTGATTTTCACCCTAAGAGTTGTACTTTATCGAGTAGAATAGATAGACCAATGTTACTAGAAATAATATAAGCTTGTTGTTGTAAAATTGAGACAGGTCAGTATTCTGCATTCTACTGTAATGTGTTACTGTCCTCCTGTATGATCAATTCAAATCATATGAAAACCTCCAAACGTTAAAAGGAATCTCTCTCACATTTTATTAAGAGTCTAAATCCGACCACACTTGTTATAGTACTGTCTGATAAAGTTCTACTGTAAAGAAATGTTCTTTCAGATTTTGGAAGGTTGGGTAAAGTAAATTCAAAGGTTATCAAAGAATGGTCAGATAGGACTGGATTATGTGGGAGGACTATTGTGGTCCTTTTCAACTGCACAGTTGGTCTGCGTAAGGCAACGCATTCAACGGATGAAGTTTGACGTATGTACTTTTTGGCTTCCATAGCCTGCTTCTGAGAAAAAAACAACGCGTGGGCGGGGCGTCCTGAACTATGGTGGATCGTAACTAGATCGTAACAAGGCTTCACTTCATACAGAGCCTCACACGTTATGATGACAATCTGTGAAACTGTTGTGCTCCCCATGTGGTATTGGAATCCCAAAGATTTAAAGGTCTCACCTTAAATGGAAGCAGTAAAGACATAAAAGTATCACCATCTAACTGTAACAGAACAGGTGGAAAGTTGCACAATTACAATTGTGTGTGACAACTTGTACCTTTTTAAAAACCGCTATGGTCAACTTTTTATTGAAAAGATAAGTACGTCTCTAGCAGATAAAGAATAGTGTACAGCATTCAATTTAATAAATCGAACATACAAAAAAAATGGAAAGATCATTTTGGCATTTGAAAAAGTTCATGCATCCTAAGATTAGATGAAATAGCATTTTTGATATTTTTGTTTAATTCATGAACAAGGTAACAGTAACTATGCATGTGTAATGGAGGTTAGCGTGTCCGCCTCTCACACCAGAGACCCAAGTTCGAGAACCATATCTTCAAATATGTTTCTGATAGTCAGTATGAATTACATTAGTGTAACAGAGAGCCTTAGGTTAACACTTCAAAAATAAAATCCTTATTCACTGTCATGATGACCATGTTTCTTCTTTTTGCCTATATAAACTAATTGACTCTTATAATCCTTGTTGCAACATTTGACTGGGTTTGTGGCAAAGGTTTTTATGGTGTATCTGGCCAGTTTTTCATCTTGTGACCACCACCAAAGCCTACCTCTGAACTTCTTCAACTGTTTTACTTACAGGGACACTCATTAGTGTTTAACAAATTCCGAATCTGTTCTACCTGCTCTACCTGCCTTGTTACTGACCTGGATTGTCTACCTAATTTTTAAGTATTGGATTGTGGATATTGAAACCTGATCATTGGACTAGTGTGTGCATAATCCTGCTCAGACTCCGTGACATCATTGTTTGTGGTTCCAGATTTCCCTTAAATCAGTCCTGCGGGTTGAACTATTCCCGCACAAAAAAAAACCACCGACCATTCCTCGTTTGTTACCTAATGGCACCTTCACACAGTCCAGCGCGTCCACACATGAAAGTCACACGCGTTGGTGTAGCGGCATCAGCACGTGATCAGCACGTCCACGCAGCAGCTACTCGGACAGTCCGTCAAGGCGTCCACGCATCTGGTGCGTGAAGTTGGGAAAAATGAACTTTGGGCCAGCAAACGGGGGGCGTCAGCCAATCAGTGATGCAATGCCGGCAGTAAGGGCAGGGAAGACGGAGGACGAGATGCCAACTGGAGCTACTCAAAGAGTGGGGTCTCCACGGTGATCAGAGAGCTGGTGTTGGCTAGTTTGAGCTGGAAGGCTGCAGAATCGGAGTCTCAGGAAGAGATTGGACCTTATTTGGTGGAAGACATTGAAAGATATTGGATTGCCAGTTAAGTAGTTAAATACGTTATGTTAGCTAATGCTAGCCAAACCCAGTTAGGGCAACTACGGTACTAAATACGCACTATTAGTGGAAGACATTGTAAACAGCTAGCAACAGAGAAATCCCTGCATGCGCTTGACATACTGATATGATCTGCCGACACAGAAAAAGTGTGCAAGCAGCAGAGTTTTAATTTCAAAGCATCAACTTTCTTCCTTTTGAGTGATTTTACGTCTAGACATGCTGACTGGTGTGAATGCACCATAAGAGGACTCAGATCAATTGAGGTCCAAATCTCTGACGATCGCCTTGGAAACCGCCTCGATGACTGACCCTTTCCTGTTTGTGAAATATTTTCTGTTTACACTACCAGTCACTCATCAACCTGTCTCATTCAGATCTGATAGCTGATTCTGATTGACAATTGTCAATCGAATCAGTTTAACTTGTTCCATGGTGTGGACTGAGATTTTGGTTCAATTCATTCTTGACCCATTACATTCTTTTTCCCAATTGCATTTCTGATGTACCGTATAGTTATGCAAAACCTTATCAGCTTGACCAGATGCTTGTTTCAATAGCAATAAAGACAAGATACTTCCCCAAACTGATTAAGTTTGTTGTAGTTATAAAAGTAATCCTCTGAAACACAACCTTTCAACTGAATCTGTTGTAAAAGTATAAAAGTTAGTTATTTCCAAAAGAATTGGCTCATTTTGCTCCAGCATGGATGTACTTTTTGTTCTGTAATCAGTAATACGCGCTGGAAAATAGGTGAATGAACATTTTGTTCCAGAGGTACTGTTAGATATTTATTTGGAGAGTTTTGTTTCATAGAATTTTGAGCTCAATGTATTTTGTTAAACTAGAGGATAAAGGAAGGCTTTGTCCTGGAATCAGTTAATGAGAACATAGGGTCATGCAGTTCTTTTGATTTTACATTGAACAAGTAAATTGAAGCTCATTCAAGGTTATCTGCAATGGATACATCTCAGTGCATTCAGGCTACAACAATGAATCAACTGAAACCTATCTATATTTGTAGAACCCAACATGTCAATTAGAGCTGTACTATAAACAGAGTTATTGAAGATGCAATATGCAAAGCTGAAAAAGATGATTAGAAAAGGAGCACATTGCATGTAATGCAGGCTTGAAGACTACATTCACTCATCAATGAATACATATCGACCATGAAATGAAATGATTCCATTTAAAATATGAAGAGTTCTCCGACTGTGGTCTTAATGCACGGTTTCACAAATTTCTCATTGGTGCGCGCTTACATTGCGCACCTGCTTGTGCATATTCATCATCATCATCATCATCATCAACATCATCTTTCACAAGCCGGAGCTAAAACAAAGTGCTGTACGTCAAGGAAATATCATCAGACAATAAATACAATCTAAGAATTTCTATAGGCCTACAATTTAATAATGCTAAACCAAATCCTACAAAGAGGACAGTTAAGATAATAAAATAAATGCATCAGATAAGCATAAGCATAAGCAACAGAATGAAATAGCACCATAAAATCAAATTGAAACCAAAACTCAATTTGGGTTAAAGGCCAATAATTAAAACATTTTTAATTGGGTTTTAAAAATGGATAGTGAAGAATGGATAGTCAATTGTTTAAAGTCAGACTTCTGCCCAGGCTGTACTCATGTGGTTTGAGACTTTTGTCTCAGAAAAATGTAGTCTCATTGGCATTTTAATGTTGTTCTGAACGATAAATCCACACTCCGCTGCCATACTGGGGACTGGAATTACAAGGACCACTTTAGCCAAAGTTCTGCAATCAGGAAACATTCCTTAAACTGAAGTGATCTGAGGTCGGCAGAACTCTCTGAATCAGTCGTTTCCTCACTTTAGCAGGAAGAAATCTTGCTGCATGCTCTCGTTATTCACCAGTGGGTCACCTGCTCCAGTCTGTGTCCTTACGGCTGTGTCCTATCCGCCCCCTGACCACTTTACGGTCGGTGTGAATGCTCTGATTGGACTCTGACGTTTTTTCGTCCATCTGGCAGCCAAACAGACACCAGGCTTTATCTGTTTTGGGCCCGGTGTAAATCAGGGGTCAGCCTACTGTTTTGAGTTCAGAAGCTTTCACGAATGACTACTGAGCAATAATATATATCTAATGATGCACAAGAATGAAAAAACAAAGTGAGAGCTTCTCAAAAACAAAGTTTCTTTCAAAGATGTACTGCAAAAACTAAACACTGTCACTTTAAGGATAAAAAAAATGCATCATAGAAAACAGAAAATACTTTTGCAATCCTGTTTGCAATCCTGGGTGGTGTTATAATTAACCTTATAGTCTGGTAGCCAGTACCTGCAATCAGAAGAAAAAAGGTGAGCAGCTAAAAAGTAGGTACAGTCACAGGAGAAACTATATATTTAATAACTTCATTGTTCATAATGGACAGGAAGTTTTGCTCTTAGGTTATGTTTGGGTGGCTCTTAAAAGAGCCGTTGTGGGTCAGTCCTGTATGGATCTGACTACTCCGCTGGCTGCCATGGCACTGCTCCCTCCTCACTGAATTGGGATGATGGTGGAGACAGTGGAAATCCCACTCTGAAGCTGATGGTGATGGATCTGTAGGATATCACCAGTAGCAAGAAATCTGCAAGCATTGAACCAAAACAATATTAAAATTAAAATAAAATGTGGGCCACAGATTCTTTTCCATTTTAATATCAAACATATTTATGTGGAATCATTGTTCTACTGTTATCTGTAGCCTAGTACTGGTTCTTTTCAGTGTGAGGTAAAATATAACTACCATCTAAACTGACAGACAAAAAAGAAATCTGCAGAGTGGATTTCACTGTAGAATTGGAATAATATGCGTAGTGTATGCAAGCACATAATGTAATAAAGATTACAAAAAAAAATGCTTGGGAGTTCACTTATGCGAATAATTTGAAGAGATGAGAACGCGAATAATCGTCTGCTAACCCTGTTCTATTTTTTTTTATCTATTTCCCTCCAGAACAAATCCAGGGTGAGTAGTTTAGCAAACGCAGATTTCAAAAATCATAAATAAAACTTACCGAAGACAGAATCACAGGCGCTTCTAGGGAGGAATAGAGCGCCTGTAGTTGGTGTCCTGGTAGGAGATTCGAGCTCCGATGCGGCCCAGGAGGTCATCAAACTAGGCGTGGGACAGACAGAAGTACCGCTGAAAGCGAACCTCATCCATACGTAGCTCCTGGGGCAAATGGTTAAACTCCCCAAACTCAGAACGCATCTGAATAATGGGGTGAAGCCAGAAACGGCGCTGATGTAGCCGAAGTCGACGTTGTCTAGCTTTATTTAGCAGATAAAGCCAAGCCACTCTCTCGATACTGTCCGCCATAGTTAAGAACGTTCGGCAACAGAAGAAGCCCCGCCCAGGCGTTTTTTCCTCAAATGCAAGCATTGCATGCTTTAGGACATGCGTCAAACTTCATCCATTGGATGCGTTGCTCGATGAATCCAACGGATGCGGTCCAAATGCAGTATAAGTGAGATGGGGCAGGGCGGTACCTGCATTCTGATGTTTCAATGGGGCTTTTTCAAAACTGGGGAACTTTGTCATTTAACCGTTCTGTTACTGATGCAGAAAATTGAGTTTAGATCAAATTTTCAAATGCAGGATGCTTGAACAACTCAGAATGATTGTATTGAAAAAAGAAACCCAGCTTTTTATGATTTGAAGGAGACCTTTAAAGCTGTGTGCCTAGAAAATAAAACCATCGAATGACAGTCATACAGAAGCAGGATTCAATGTTTGTGTGAACTGTCACAATAGCTGAAGAAAACTTAAATGTATAATATGTAAGACTGACATCTTGTGGTCAAATTGGAATACTGCAGTGCATGAAGCAAAACATGCTAATTTATCTTCAGCGACCCCCCCCCCCTTCTTAAGTTTCGAGAAAGAATTGCCAGAAAAAGTAACTTGAGATATTTTTAGAGCCGATTTTTTTTTTTTTTCAACATTTACTGCTAGCATTGTTAGCTTAACTTTAGCCTCTGGCCGTTCGGTGTCAGATTACAGATCACAGCGCAGTGTTTGTGTTGAAGACTTGGCAACCTTTTGGGCTAAAATGTGATTTGAGCTGGAATCAGGATGTATGGATGCAGGACATATTTGTAAAGAATAACTATGTCCTGGAGATGCCTTTTTAAAATGACAAAAAACTTAGAATCAGGCATTGACACATTAGACTGTTGTGTGACAGTTTCACTGTAAAAAATCTTACATATTGCAATTTTAAAACTACCATGAACATCTGAATAAAAGAAATAAGGTCCCAGTGGCTTGGAGAAGCAATGGTGGTCTGCAGATGGTTTGCTGAAGGTGATACTGATACATTGTGAATCTGGACTGGCCAAGGACAATTATAGAGTTTTAATGAACATTTGACTTTTTCAATCACAATAAAACATGTAAGAACTAAAAGCTTAGGAAAGCAAGCATAGCTCTAATGAATAGGATGTTGTAGTTATTGATTCCATATTTTCTTCCTCTGCTAGAGCTGAGAAAAAGTTGTCAGAATATTGTCAACAATGGCAGTGAATTTATTTGAGTTTTGGTTTTTGTCAAATATTTTGCCCCTTGTATAACACAGTCCTGTATCATATATGGGAGATTTGTTTTCCACAAGGTAAAACAACTTACTATAAAATCCTTCAAGAAAAGTTCAGATTTTTTTTTTTACCCGAGTCTGATTGAAAGCAATTAAGAAGAAAGGTCATATCATAATATAGATGTAAATGACTATGTCATTAAGTGACCTTAAGTCCTCATAAATAGAAAGTATTTACTAAAGTGCCATGCCAAAGGGCACACATAAAACCATCTACCTAAAAACTAAAGATTTATAGGCCTGAGCCAAATGGCTTTGGAGGCCTATAACTCACATTCACCAGATTTCCCCAGACTCATACCTTGGTGCACACAAAGTGCTGAAATCCATCACACCCATAATTATGCCATCTGTTCCAACACAGCATTATACAGGCAGGAAAAAAAAATCTGGTAAACCATCCAATGATTTTTACTGTGAAACACTTCTCAGTCACTCACTGGTTTGTGTTCACACTTTGTCTTGTCAGGGTCCATGGGTCTGGATCACATCAAAACAGAGTCAGGGTACAAAGTCAGGACCAACACATTGCTATGGTCAAAGAGAGAAACTAACCAAACAAGCATGTTTTTAGACTGTGGGAAGAAACTAGAAAATGATGACAGAAAGACCAACTAGCTAGGCAGCTAGCTAGCTAGGTTTCAGATGGATCCTGTTCCAACACAGCTAAGTCAAATAAAAGGCTTATTACAGGTCTTTTCCAAACGTGTTGGAATGCTGAGTACTTTTAACATTTGATTCAGCTGTGTTGGAGCAGGGTAGAGAACAATAGATCACGAGGACCACGGTTAGATGATGCTCAAAGTCACCAAGCATCCTCCATGCTGTCTCTTCTCTGTCTTTTCAGACCCCCAGACGGTCGTGGCAGATGACCGCTTGTACTGCCAGAGGTTTCTTCCTGTTAAAGGGGAGTTTTTCCTCTCCACTGTCGCTACATGCTTGCTCAGTATGAGGGATTGCTGAGGAATAGCTGTGGTTGGATTCTGCATGATCCGGGCAAAACCTCACGTCAATCTTCTGGGATTCCTTACATAGAAAACTTTTAACTGATTGGAATGTTTATATAATTGTATTGAAACGACTTTTGTTGTAAAGTGCCTTGAGATTACATTTGTTGTGAATTGGCACTATATAAATAAAAGTGAATTGAATGGATTTGAAACCATTGCTCTATCCAGGTGGCTTCTCAGGGTCTAGCATTTTATCTAGCAGCATCAACGTAAAAGTCAGATGAAAACAAATGCACACTATTCAGGCTTTGTTTTAAAGGTTTGTTTTCCTCGGCTTTACAATAATACATGTGTTAAATGTACGTTTGTGTGTTTTTCAAGCTATGAATACTGTTTTTAGGGAAGGCTTTTTGTTTTTTTATCTGTACATAATTTGTAGCTTTTATGTGCATTTCCTCACCCTGACAAGTTTGGAGCCAATAGGAGTCCTTCAGAAGAAGTTTATATCCAGTCGTAATCAGAGAATATCCATATAATTAGAGTCAATCAGGGCAGGAGATTTGCTGCCTGTAATGAGGCATTATCTGCCCCAAAACTCTTTCATTTAACCAGGTTTTGTTATTAATCGTTAGCACTACTCCTCTCTGAGTTCAGAACGTCTCTGAAGTGCTCCTTGGTTCTCTTCAGGGGTGAGTTAGAGGCAAAAATTGCATGATTTCAATGATGTCACTGCCATGCTCCATCCCAGCTGTAGTCTGAGCAGGACTTTCACTCTGTGCTCTATGGTGGTCAGTTAGACAGAACCTGCTACTGCAGACATCAACATGGTTCATGTTTGTGTGTTTCCAAATTGCACTAAATGAATAACCAATTAGACTGAGATCAGCTTCTACAGGCTCCTTTTCCACAGTCTACCCAGACTACAGCTGTAATGGCAGCAGGTGCGACGTCATTGAAATCCCAGGTTATTGTAAGTTGGAATCAGTTGCATTAAAAGCCTGTAAAACCCCAGAAGCTAATACCTTAGCACATCAAAGACATTTCAAACTCACAGGGGAGTAGTGCTAACAAAACATGGTTAAATGAATGAGCTGTGGGGCAGATAGTGCCTTATTACAGGTGGCAAATCTCCTGCCCTGATTGACTCCCATCATATGGATATACGCTGATCATGACTGGATAAACACATCTCTTGAAGGACTCCAAGTGGCTCCAAACTTGTCTGGGTGAGTAAATGGACATTTGCTAAGAATAAGGTCTAGGTTGAAAAAACAAACAAGCTTTCCCTTTAAGCTCCATACAGTATGTTAAAATGAAACCAGGAGGTTTTTACCTAGCTTGTGCAAAAAAACTACATAAATACAACTTTTTAACTCACTGTATTTCTGCATCCATCATTCCAATCAAGCAAAAAAAAAAGCAAAACAAAACGAAGCAAAAGCTTTTATCAATCAATGTTACTAGGAGCAGCCTTGAGATAGCAACCCTTTTTAATATTTCCTAATTCTTCTGATTGCCCTTGTGAGCAATTTAATTGCTCGCAAAATGATAGAAAAAACACCTAGAGACCAGCTGCATAATAACTGCATCTCAGCTCCCTACCCCAGCATGCAGCCTCTGCTCTACAGTTTTGTAACCCACAGTTAAGAAAGATTGTGATTCAAGTCTGGAATTATAGTCTAACTCTGCCTTAATCACAAAGGTAAGGTGACATTAAATCTGCTGACACACACTGTCGCAGCATGCCGCCAACACAATTGCAGACTTTTATGAAGACCGCATTCATAGTTCGAGTTGGATTGCTGACAGGATGTCATTACAGGATATATGTTTCTATGAGGGGATCCTCATTACCCATAACCCCTTCAACACAATAGGCAACCAGCTACTTTTTCTTAAATAAGCTTCACTGTAAAACGTTTCATGGAATAAGAGGTATAAAAATAGAGTCAAAGCTGGTTTGGCTTTTCAGAGGTGAAGAGTTCAACCAGCTGGTAAAGGATCAAATTAGGCTGTGCTGATTATCCCCATTCTGTCGATCTAACTTGGTGATCATTTAGGCTAAACCATTATACCAGAAAGGTCAGTTACTTCTCTTGCTTTGGTCCGAACCAAATTTTTTATTTTTTTTGCTTCAGTTTCTATTCACACTTAGAATTCCATGCAGCAGGAACAGAGTTTGTTGAAGGAAAAACACATGTGCTTAGGTCTTTCACCTGTACATAATTTTTTTGCATTTATTACATTCATTCATTTACCCACCCAGGTCATTTGCACAATATAGAAAAAAACCCTCCTAGTTTCATTTTAATGTAGTGTATGGAGCTTAAAAGGAAGTTGTTTTTTCAACCTGGACCTTATTATGAGCAATTCTTAGGTGTATTTGCTCCCCCAGACAAGTTTGGAGCCACTAAGAGTCCTTCAGAAGAAGTTATATCCAGTGGCAACCAGCAAATATCCATATGAGAGTGGTGGAGGCAGGAGATTTGCCTTCTGTAATAAGGCATTATCTTCTCCAAACTTAATTACTGTGCTATCAATAAAATTCAAATGAATTCTGAAAGCTAAGACTTTAACTGTATATGATTTATTACAGTAATGTGACGTTATTTATATCTGCGGTAAATTTACAGTAAAGGCCACACCTGGGGAAAAAATGCAGCAGCAGAGAGAAGAACAGCAGACACAGTTTGTTTTAACAGACTTATTTTGCTTTTACCCCTCTACATACTAGTTTCTGTAAATATTGTGCCTTATATCTGTATGTAGCAATGTTAGTATACATTGCAACATATTTTTGAGGGTTTTCCAGACATTTATTCTTGTATTTTTCCTCATATACAGTATGTCTGTTGCTTGTCTGTTCAGGTGTTTCCCAGAAGGTTTTAGTTGTGTATAAGGCTTGTTTGATAGATTTTGTAAATAATAAAATAACAGGATAATATAAATAATAATAGGAATAGCACTCAGAAAATTGTCCAGGAGATGTAGATTTGTTGAGGAGGACAAAATCATTTCAGTTTTGTAACTATTAACAAAGTAATGCCCAGGTGCATTTGATAAGTTTTAGAGTTCTGTTGTCTACTATTACAAATAATAATTATGTGTTCAGACTGCAGGCTTTGTCAGCATCAAGCAACGCTCATAAAGCAGCTAGTTTGACACATATGGTAAATGGACTGAACTTATATAGTGCTTTTCTAGTCATACTGACCACTCATTGAAGCCACATTCATCCATTCACACACCGATAGCCAACATGGCTCGGTAGGACAATGTGGGGTTAAGTGCCTTGCCCAGAGGTCAACATGTGACTGGAGGAAGCTGGAATTGAACTTATGACCCTCAGATTGCAAGCCCACTACTCTACTACTGAGCCACAGGGGCTAAGCCGTTTGGACATTTAAAAGCAAACAAAAAGACTTTTAACTAAATTCTATCCTGTGTCTTCCTGAGTCTTCCCAGAAATCTTCATGATCATCATTGTGCCTCCTCTCCATCCTCATTACCACCATTACCAGTAATGGTGCATTCACACCAAAGCATCAAAAACGTCCCGCATGCCCCTAGTTGGACGTTTGAACATGCTCACTTTGGGCGTCATAATATACCATTTTGACATGTGTCAAGCCCGAAATACGCAACTTGTGGGAAGAACCTGACTGGGACTGCTCCGTTGCTGTTTGCTTGTTTCCTCCTTTTATCCCTCCCTCTACCGATCATCCGGAGCTGGGAGGTGGGCGGGATCTACGTCGAGGCCTGAATAGGTGGGCGTGGCTGCTGGTAGACTCTGGTCTCCGTGTTATGTGTTCAGCCTGGCCTCCGTGGAGCTGGGCCTGGTCCAGCCGAGGATTGGGGTGCTAAAAACCCTCCCAGTTGAGCGGCGGCGGTCAGATCCACGGATAGGGGAACCCCAGCCTGCCCGCCCAGTTTGAGAAACTGTTGTCCCGTAAAGGTCCAAGCATCACCCTCGAAGAAGCCAACTACAGACACTCAATCCCACTTGTTATCCATCTGTCTGCTGTTAGTAATAGTATATAATATGTGAGCAGTGCGGGACGTGGTATGGTGGAGCCATTAGCAGGCCTGGGTGGTGTTGCGATCTTTAGATGTTGGACAGATGACCTTACAATTGATTCTCAAATATGTTAGTAAAGAGAGTTTGTGGTGCAATGTTCTGAGATTTTAATATTCATGGTTTGTGCTGGAACATTCCTATTCTGGTCTAATCTTTCCAACGGGCATTGTTCCTATAGTCTGGAGGTCCATTCAGATGGAACTTTGACAACAACAGTTGTGGCACCACGAACCTTTCAGCAAAAAGATTTCGTTTTTCCTTGGAACATTCATAAATAGTTCATGTTAGGAGTCTGTTTGCTGGTGTTTGTGTTCTCCTCCTTACCTCTCATTTCAGGGTGGTGGGTCGGCGCTGCCGCAGGTGTTGTCAGTCTGCCTCATCATGGGTTCAGTTTATAAGGAGAGCAGTTCCTGGAGGCTGATGCCAGATTGTTCTCGCTCCTAGCGTGGTAACACGGTTAACCTTGGTAGTAGTACTGTAACCTAAGAAGTTGTTTCCAGCATTACCCTTACCTTCTCCTGTCACCTTGCAGATCCAGTCTTGTTCCCTCAGCACCATCCTTCCTCGCTCTGTGGATCCTGCCCCCCCGGATTCCTCAGCTCAGCCTCCACCGCTGCTCCGGTCCCGCTTGGCAATCCACCCGTCCTCGCAGCCGCCGCCTGCCACCCTCCAACGCCCCGTCTCCTGGAACCAAAACATCGGACCCATTAATCGGATCATTCCTGCGACGCATCCCCAGCAGACCTCTGCCCGCAGACTCCTAGTCCCTCCCCAAACACTCCACCTCCAACAATCAAGTAAGATTACCGTCGGACATATTCTGCCTGTTCATCATCCATCATCCTTCATCTAGATCACTTACCTGCTTCTTTCAGTGATCGTCAGCCTGGTTTTTCGTCTCCAGTTCTGTTTCGCTCCAAGACCTGTGGTTCAATAAAATCCATAAACTGTTCGTGTCTGAAGTTGTGTCTCCTAGGAGTCTCTGAAAACATGACAGAACAATCTGGCCAGACTGACTCCGTGACACAACTTCAGATGGCCCTCTCTCAACAGGGGACTCTCGTAGGGCGTCACGAGGCTGCACTTCAGGACTTTTCTCGCCAGCAAACCGTAATAACGAATACACTCAGCCAACTCTCCGAACAGGTGTTCGAGTTGAGCCACCAGATCAAGGACTCGACCACGCAGCGCCCCGCAACTGCACAACCCATAGCCGCACAGCCTGCTTCCTCTTCCGCCACTCAGGCGTTCCGGGAAGTGACGTAACCGACTCCAGAGTGCTTTTCCAGTGAGCTTAATAAAACTCAAGGATTTCTGCTACAGTGCTCTCTTATTTTCAATTCTGCCCCACACTCATTTCAAACCGATGCTAGCAAGATTTCTTATATAATCGGATTGCTCCGGGGCAGAGCCTTGCATTGGGCCCAAGTCTTTGTAGCAGGAAGTCCCATAGAGCAAACCACCTATAAAACATTCATTGATTCATTCAATCTCACCTTCTCCCCGGTTAGCAGTCAAGAGGAGTCAGCCCGAAAATTATGGAGTCTTCGGCAAGGGAATAAGACGGGGGCTGATTTTTCTGTTGAGTTTAGGACCCTTGCTATTGGCTCTGGATGGAATGCTCCAGCACTTCGAAGCGCATTCTATCAGGCCTTAAACGAAAGGGTGAAGGATGAATTGGCTAGCAGAGATGAACCAAACTCTTTAGACCGCTTAATTGATTTAGCTATTAAACTAGACAATCGCCTTCGGGAAAGAAACAGGGCTCGGCCCCTCCCCCTGAGCCCTCAATCCGCAACCGAATCAAGGAGGATGGAGACAGAGGGTCGAATTCCCCGGTCACCCCCGCCAGAGCCCATGCAGATAGGCCACGTTCACCTGACACCTGAAGAGAGGCTTAGGCGGCGGACCTCTGGACTCTGCCTTTACTGTGGTTCTTCACGACACTTTATTGCTCTTTGTCCAGTTCGGCCAAAAACCGATCCCCATCAGTGAGTTTAGGGGTCCTGGTGGGGAATCAAGGCAGTAGCCAAAGATTTAATATTCAGGCAACTATTTGTGCTAATGTTGAAAACCCCTATCCTTGTTTAGCTTTGTTGGACTCCGGTTCTGAACAAAACTTAATTCACCCCGATCTAGTCTCCCTATGCAAGATTTCAACTCATCCCCTTCCAACCCCAGTTCGGGTTTCAGCACTTGATGGCAGCGTCATCTCAACCATTACTCACCGAACCACCCCCATAAATTTGGTTGTTTCAGGCAATCACCGTGAGTTAATCAGTTTTTTTGTATTTCCCATTGAGGGGATGCCTCTAGTTCTTGGTTACCCTTGGCTTTTCCACCACAACCCTCACATCAACTGGGCCAATCACCGCATAGACTCCTGGAGTTCATTTTGTCTAAACAACTGCCTTCAGTCCGCCGTTCCCACCAGCAAACCCACAAAAGACCATGCAACATCCAGCCCCGACCTTACCCAGGTGCCCTGTGAGTATCACGACCTAGGTACAGTCTTCAGTAAGGACCTAGCTCTCTCTCTCCCTCCCCACCGCCCTTATGACTGCGCCATAAGTCTGCTGCCGGGCGCGCCTCTTCCTTCGGGGAGGTTTTTCAGCCTGTCGGGGAGAGAGAGGGAGGCCATGGAGTCCTATATTAATGACTCGGTAAAAGCCGGCATCATCCGACCATCCTCATCTCCAGTAGGAGCAGGATTTTTCTTCGTTCAGAAGAAAGACGGCACTCTCCGTCCCTGTATCGATTATCGGGGTCTAAATCAAATCACCGTTAAGAACAAATATTCCCTACCACTCATCTCCTGTGCATTTGAATCAGTCTCCAAGGCCTCAGTTTTTACCAAGCTGGATTTAAGAAACGCTTACCACCTCATTCGAATCAGAGCCGGGGATGAGTGGAAGACTGCTTTCAAGACCCACATAGGTCATTTTGAGTACTTGGTTATGCCTTTCGGCTTAACGAACGCGCCAGCAGTGTTCCAGCATCTGGTAAACGACGTCCTCAGGGACTTCCTTCACCAGTTTGTTTTTGTTTATCTAGACGATATTCTGGTTTACTCCCCCGACCTTGAGACTCATAAAAGCCATGTCCGACAAGTGCTCCAACGCCTCCTGGAGAACCGATTGTACGTAAAAGCGGAAAAATGTGAGTTTCATGTCCCCACTGTTACCTTTTTGGGATTCGTCTTCGAGGGTGGTCAGGTCAGGACGGATCCCCTGAAAACCAAGGCAGTAGAAGAGTGGCCCATTCCTGACTCACGAAAGCAGCTACAACGGTTCCTTGGCTTCGCTAACTTTTACCGTCGTTTTATTAAGGACTTTAGCACCATTGTAGCTCCACTAACCGCGCTCACTTCTGTTAAAAGGCCATTTTCATGGACCCCTGATGCTGACCAGGCATTTACCACTCTTAAGCAGAGATTCGTTCAGGCTCCGATTCTAATTCATCCCAATCCCAAAGCCCAATTCGTCCTCGAGGTGGATGCCTCAGAAAATGGAGTAGGAGCAGTTCTGTCCCAACGTTCACCCACAGACCAAAAACTCCATCCCTGTGCATTTTTCTCAAAACGATTTACCCCAGCTGAAAGGAATTATGACGTCGGGGACCGGGAGCTCCTCGCCATCAAACTTGCACTCGAACACTGACGGCACTGGGTGGAGGGAACAGAGCTCCCAGTAACCGTGTGGACGGACCATAAGAACTTGGCCTACATCCAATCTGCAAAGAGGCTTAAACCTCGCCAGTACAGATGGTCGCTATTCTTTTCTCGCTTCAATTTAGCTATATCCTACCGCCCTGGCGTCAAGAACTACATCTAATGGCAAAAGGGTCATCCTCTCCATAATTGACAGATTCTCTAAGGCCTGTCATCTCGTAGCCCTCACCAAGCTTCCGTCGTCTAATCTAACTGCCCGGCTTTTGATTCAGCACGTTATTCGTCTGCATGGCATCCCAAGTGAGATTCTGACCGTGGCCCTCAGTTCATCTCCCAGGTGTGGAAGAAATTTTGTGCAACACTGGGGGCAAAGGCTACACTTACCTCCGGCTATCACCCCCAAACCAACGGCCAATGCGAGCGACTTAATCAGGAGGTGGGGAATGCTCTACGTTGTTTGTGTGCCCAAAACCCAACCAGCTGGAGTCAAAACCTGTCCTGGGTAGAGTATGCCCATAATTCGCATATATCATCCGCTACTGGCCGATCCCCATTTGAAATAAGTCTCGGTTACCAACCTACCCTGCTTCCCCTCACGCATCCTGAACCTGCAGTCTCGTCGGCTGAGTCTCTGATTTGTAATTTCCATCGCATCTGGACCCAAACCAAGAAAGCCTTGCAGCGAACGTCAGAGCAAAATAAACAAATTGCCGACCGGAGAAGACTTCCTGCACCACTCTACACCCTGGGTCAACAGGTTTGGTTGTCTTCGAAGGATTTCCCGATCAAGGGTTACACCAGGAAATTGTCGTCCAGGTTCATTGGTCCATTTCCCATCGAGGCAGTCTTCAGCCCCTCCACTGTTAAGCTGAAGCTACCACCGCATCTCAAGGTCCATCCGGTTTTCCATGTTTCCAGAATTAAGCCTGTTGTTTCTAGCCCACTGTGCCCTCCTTCCAAGCCCCCTCCATCCGCCCTGATCATTGATGGCCATCCTGCCTATACAGTCAGGCGCATTTTGGATGTCCGTCCCCGGGGTCGTGGCCGCCAGTATCTGGTAGACTGGGAAGGTTATGGCCCCGAAGAACGAAGGTGGGTTCCGGCCTCGTTCATCCTAGACTCATCCCTCATCAGGTCTTTTGAAGCCTCGTCGGCTTCGTCTTCCAGTCGTCCGCCAGGTGGCGTCCGTTGAGGGCGAGGTACTGTTAGGAGTCTGTTTGCTGGTGTTTGTGTTCTCCTCCTTACCTCTCATTTCAGGGTGGTGGGTCGGCGCTGCCGCAGGTGTTGTCAGTCTGCCTCATCATGGGTTCAGTTTATAAGGAGAGCAGTTCCTGGAGGATGATGCCAGATTGTTCTCGCTCCTAGCGTGGTAACACGGTCAACCTTGGTAGTAGTACTGTAACCTAAGAAGTTGTTTCCAGCATTACCCTTACCTTCTCCTGTCACCTTGCAGATCCAGTCTTGTTCCCTCAGCACCATCCTTCATGACATGTCCAACATGACAAGTTCATACTTGTTTGGTTTTTCTTCTTGTCTATTCTTTCTTTTATTCTACTGCTGTTGACCTTTTAGCATGTAACTAAGGCCTGTAGTCTGTCAGGTTTAGCCCTAATTATTGAGCTACATAAAATACTATTTTTCTCTGACACATTTAGATGTGTAATATCAGTAAAATCCAGGAATAAACATTACAATTACCCCTGAAGAAAAGACCTTCAAAAACTTTTTGGAAGAGGCAATTAAGACTTTATTTTTTCGTCGTTAGTGGTTGGGGATAAATTGGGACACCTGAGTTTGTACCCACTTAAATTAGACAGAGGTGTAATACATCACATATGCCTGATTAGAACATTGTTGCTCAGCATTTAAACAGAGGTTTGCCCTGATTAAACCTCAGATAGTTAGTATAGTGTGTAATCCTAGCGGCCACAGTGGAAGTGAACCAAAGAACTGTCGGAGTCCTTCCTAAATAATGTTGTAGTAGCTTCTAGAATGATGGCGTACTCTCTTTCTACCATTGCTGTGATGTCTGCAATAGAGATAAATGGACTTTCGGAGGATGGTATAACATAACCTTCTTAGTTGCATTACCTTCAATTTGGAGTATGGACTCATAAAGCGAATAAAAAAATTCCAACGACTAGCCACATCGCATCAGGGTGAAGTGGCTTCTTATGAGATATGCACCATGAAATGTGATGGAATCTGATTTATTTCCCCCAACACAATAGGAAATGTCACATGGAAGAACTCCCTATGCATCATTCCGAAACTCCTTTTCCACTTAATGTTATTCCACTGAATTCCCATACATTCATGGGTTTTTTAGGCTTTCGAGAGCTGGGTGTATCGGGGTGAAACCCTCCATCAAGTGTGACCCACTTAGCCGCTGGAGAGGCACCAAAGAACCATCATGGCAATTATTTAAACCTCTACCTTATTATTCATAATTAACAGAAGCTAGAACAATTGGGAGAGTGGGTGGGTGTGTGCGCCTCTATCTCTCCAATAACACTCTCATAATAACACTCCACCTCCATAGAGTTGAAGTAATAGAGCAGAACAATTTGTCTGCATCTGGACAGTGCAAGTGCAGTGTGTGTGAGGGAGCGTGTAAGATAAGAAGTGTACAGGCTGAGTGGGTGCAGGAATGTGTGAGAGTTGAGTGTATGTAGGTGTTTAGTTTTACGTGCATTGAGTTGCTTGTGTGCGTCACTGCTCCACGTGTCCCAGCATGGATCTCTGTGTACCCTTGATGGTGCAGGATATGCAGCTCAAGTGGGCAGCAGATGGAGGAACATTTTAATATGTCAATTTGCAACACTAGGAGAACTAAAAAAGCAAACAGAGAGCACAGACCTCCTCCGGGGAAGCTCAGGAAACCTGCAAAGGACATTTCACCTTTGGTCGTATTGCAAACATGTCCTGAAAACGTCATCAAAATCGGTCAATTACTTTTTGAGACTTTTAAAATAGTTATTCTGTATATTGCACTATTTTTTTTCTAAAACTCTGAAGTCATTAAATCCTTTAAAATACTTGGAACATTCTGATGAAATCAAGGTTTAACTTTTGACCACAATGCTATGAGGTTCAAGTGAAACTATAGTTTTGAGTAATTGTGGTTAACAGCTTATGAAAAACCCAATTTCAAAAGCTCAGAAAATTTGAATTTTGTGAAAAGGTTCCATATTTTAGGCTCAATGTGTCATACTCTAATCAGCTAAATAATCCAAAACACTTGTAAAGGGTTCCTGAGCCTTTTAATTGTCTCTGAGTCTAGTTCAGTAGGAATCACAATCAGGGGGAAGACTTCTGACCTGAGAGTTGGGCAGAAAACCGTCATTGACCCCCCAGAAACATCTTTATGGAGATACTGACTTCATTTTCCAGCAGGGTTTGGCTTCTTCCTCTAGTGCCAAAAGTACCAAAACCTGCTTCAATGACCATGATGGGATTACTGGGCTTGACGGGTCAGCAAACTGGTCCGACCTGAACCCCACAGAGAATCCATGGAGCATTGCCAAGAGGAAGATGAGACATGAGAGAGAACAACAGAGTAGAGATGAAGGACGCTATTGAACAATTCTATGCATTGTGTGGTATTTTTATCCAATTGTACTTGTGTGTAGGAATGTTCCTAAATATAAGTACATCTCTAATTATACTTACGCACAACATCTAGTGGAAGAATATGGAACCGCAATACTGAAGGTCTCAGTCATACACGTGTGTTCCTCATCCACAAATCATTTCTGACCCAATTACTAATTATATGTGTTGATAAACTGCTTTGTTTCATAATTGGTTTTCAAAGTTATAAAAGACACCCGTGTCCTACAGGAATTTCAGATGGTAGGATGGCTGATCTTGCCTTATTGGAGGATTTCGCAGAACCCTGGAGGGAGCGCCTCTTAGGTGAATGCACAGATTTGCTGGGTGAGGAGTACAGAGTAAATCCTGAACAGATACCACTTCCTGAAGGATATCCTTCTGGATCTATGCCACGATTTGGGACCACTTTTGGAGTGAACCCCCCCCGCACAAATCCGATTCCAGTCCATATTCAATTATTGTCAACTGCCACTGGAACCTTCCAACATGAGACTGCAGACAGATTGGGCATCGACAGTCATCGCTGAGCCGCATTATGCCATCCGTACTGGATACCATCATTTCACTGAGCTCCCGGTACATCCAGTTCTTCTAGGATTATTTGTTTGGTTGATCTTAGTTAGAGGTCCAGAGTGTCAGGCTGCAGATGGACGGGAGCAGCCTATCGTGAATAGCTGCGCCTTCCAGACGCAGACGGTGGAAGACTCCTGGAGACAGGAGGTAATCAGAGGAAGACCCGCGGAGTGGGTTGAGCTGGGAGCGCTGGGAACAGAGAGTCTGAGACTGGGAACCATGAGCCGTGAGTCTGGAGTGTAGGATCTAGATAAAGACTTGGATCGAGTGGAAGCCAAACGTGAGCTCTACGTCAAGGCAAAGACGTTGATAGAGTGATGTGAGGTGAGTGGAGAGGTGCTTTGTACTGTGAGAAGAACAGGATCCAGCCAATGAATGGTAAGGAGGTCATCAGGCACAGCTGATCTAGGTTGAGCCCGATGACTTCCTGACACAGAGGCAGCACTGAAACAAGGAAACAATGCTGAGATAAACCTTGTAAAAGAGCACAATGAGTTCTCAGGCTGAAATAATCTGGAAATAACCTCCATGACAACCAAACATTTTCTCTCAGGGCTCAGTATGCCTTTCTGTTCCCCCAATGAAATTGTAAATATCCAGACAGTTTATTAAGACAATTATTATAATTTAAAAGAATTCATCATTCAACAGTGTGATCATAGTTTTAGAGATTGAGAAAGGAAGAAACATAACACCGTTATGTTATTAATAATTCTTAATTTCTTGTACTCTCTACTCTATCACATGATTGCTAAGGATAATTTTATAAAACAAGTGCAAATGAAACGTTCTACAGTACATATCAACTTTGTAATGGTTATGCAAGTTCTCAAGTATTAAATATCTTGATTCAGCTCTTATTACTTTTGGAGGACACAACAAGAAACCAACAGTTTGTTAATCGTGTTTATGTCATATATGCTTCAGCAGGTCGTTGTAGTCAGTCTTATGTGACATAACTGAAAAACATGAAATAATTAATTACTCATTTTAATTATCACATTTTTCTTTACTGATAGTATCTCCATTTATGCTTCAATCTCTGATTCAATGCTTAGTTAAAGACTAATGATACAGCGACCAGCAACACCCTAAATACATTTTAAAAAATCACAAATAAAATAAGTAAAATATATTAAAATGTATGGCCTATTTTAAACAGTGCTGAATATTCCTAAGAAGCGAAATTAGACATACTGAAATAAAACAGTCTCCAACTCATCAAGCTTGTCTAGCTCCTCCTGCTTACATTTAGCTAGCTGAAGCTTAACTACAGTGAGCTCATTAACACAGTTATTTAACTAAAACTGGCTACATTAAATATCCCCGTCAACTTATTTTGGCACAAAGCAGTCAGTTAACGCTTCACAATGCTGGAAATATTGTCATTTCATCGACTTACCAGAGAAAATGATTCTGAAACACGGAAAATGAACTGTGTTCAATGACTTGGGTGCTAGTGTTTGGAACTATTCGCAGCTGCATGAACCACATGACTTCCGCTTTCCATTCTTTCTATAGAAGTCTATGGGACTGTCCGTACTCTCAAGAGAACGCTCTAGTTCCAAATAGTAGGTTTTGTCCCCCAAATTTTAGTTGCCTGCAAGAAAGATAAAGGTGGGGTTTATTCTTTAAAATTGAGTCCAAGCTGAATCCAGATTAACACAATTATGAATTGTTTTAGCTTTGGAATCACTGAATCAGATTTTTTTTATTATTACGGAAAATGTTTGTGTTTAGCTCAGGGATCAAATGTAATAATTTAGTCAAAACCCAAATACCAATAGTAATGAAAAGTAAAGTTATTTCATTTCTTCAAGATTCCGTTCTGTGTAAATAACAACAAAATGACAAGTAAGTCATATTTGTCCATTTAAAACATATCTAAACTTCCTTATTTGGTGGATAATAACCAAACAGAGAAAAAATATTCGTCCTCCCTTCTATGTACCACTGACGATGCTGCTTAAGCTAGCAACCAACGTGGTAACCTGCGAACTATCGAAGTGTTTTGATCCTGTCCAGTTTGGAAGCAAAGGCTCATGGGATTTTAGAAATTCATCAATTATGAAGATTTGTGGTCTTATACAGTAAGTAAGCAAATGTAAATATGTGCACACATCTACACTACAAACCCCTTGTAGACCCCTTGTACTGTAATTTGGAGGAATAATTATAATTAGCTGACTGAACAATGTGGACTTTTATGTTATACCCAGGGAAACCACCTGACGGGCCAAATTGAATGACTGAGGGGGCCAACTAAGGCCCCACATTGGGCACCCCTGGTTTAGCTGAAAAGTATGAAAAAGTTAGCAAAATGTTTGCTCCACACGCAGTTTTGCCCTCCTTATTTGGAATTTTGGTAAATCAGGCCCTAAATGGTGAAAGTGCAATACAAGATAGTTTTAGTATTAAAACTATCTTTTGTTCAATACTTTCAAGTAAAGTATTACTTGAAAGTATTGAACATTTCTGCAGTCAGGTTAACGTAGTTTATAGCATTTATATTTTTCCAAAAGACACATTTGTTTTAAGTCTAAATGCCAAAGTAGAGGCAAGTTTTAAATGTTTGAAACTTCTTACATTACATTTTATCAGGGTTTATACAATTATCAGAATGGTGTGTGTGTGTGAGTTTGTACGTGTATTTGTTGTGTGATCGAAAAATTTATTATTATGATTAATCTTTTAGTATTATTAACACTGAGAGCAGAGGAGCCAGACAACAGGTGTTGAGTTCGAGGTTAGAGAAGACATCACTGCCTGAGAAAATATTGATTCTTCTTACAAACTTAGTTTTGAGAGTTTCTCTTATTGTGTTACATATAACCCAAGCTATTGCCATTGTTTTGTATATGTCAAAAGTCACTTATTCACAGCTAAAGAGCCAGATGTCTTCATCCGGAGATATCACCACCCTGAGATTAATAGTTTTGTCTTCAAAGTTATAGAGGCAAGGTTGTTGAACTTTATGAATACTTATTTTCATTTGAGCTTAGGAGGGTAGTTGGATGTAGGTGGGGAGTTAGGAGGGAGGAGGTAGGAGTAGGTAGGGGGGCAGCATTCAGCATTCACTGTGATCTGTACTGTTCTCCTGTATGATCAATTCAACTTTTATTAAAACCTCCAAACCCTTAAAGAATCTCTCTCATCTTTATTAAGAGTCTTAAATGCCATTACAGTTGTATCAGTTTTTTTTCTCCATTATTAAAATAACAAATCCTTCTTTCTGCGTTTGACATTGTAGTTTATCCTTAGTTGGCCTCTCTTCCTGTTTTTTCGCCACATTCCACCTTAAAATATTTAAGGATGTGATTGGGTGATTTTTTTGTCTTATTTTTTCTTTTAAAAAATTGCGATTTTTTTTAGTGTTTTCCACGTAAGATGTTGTTGTTGGTTTTCATTACATGCAAAACATAGATATAGATATATAGCTATAATGAAGACTCAAGACAACACAGCTTCTGTTCTAGAAAGTAGCTTCAGCCGGGTTTTATTGGATCTTCGGTCCTCAATACAATGCTACATAGGTCATTGACCTCGATATCTAACATTCTGTATCCATTGTCTGTTAACAATTGACATACCTTATCTCTGAGCAGAAAGCATCCTATCGTCCACGCTGAGATCCCAGCAAGACCAACTAAAAACCCTCTCTCCTCTAAAAGGAGCCCTATCTTTTATACTTAATCACTGCGTCACTTACGGGAAACATCTGGTGTTCTTGGCCAGCGCAACCACTTGGCCCATCTTCAGGCGCCTATTTGTCTGGTTCCAAAGAGGCCAGAAAAAGCTGGGAACAAAACATTTCCTAGAATCGCTTAATGACAAGTCTTTCGTGGAAGTACCACGTACATCTTCTCAGCTTCTCAGAATTGATGCACGTGTTGATTACACGTGCCACGCAGGCCCAAATTTTGGCTTCTACATTCCCCGGTTTGATGCCATTAGGCATCACTAATTAGCTACCTATAAATGCAGTTAATATGAGTATTATATGGTAAGTAAACATCAATATGGTAGGATATACTGTGGTAAATAGGCATATGACAGACACATAAAAGTAACATTATAATGGGACTTATGCAGGATTACACATGTCCAAAGTAATGGTGAGTAACAATCAAACCTATGTCAGTTGTGGTCCGTTGTGTGGGATCAAAAACCTGTCGCTACAAGAACAGGGAAAATTATCCCACTGCCCCTCCGGCCAGGCGACAACCTTACGGTCCACCGGACCTTCAAGCGACATGAGGCATAATCCTTAATATAGCATTACCAAAATGTGATTAAATGCAATCCTTAATAAGTCTGACACAAGTGAGAGTAAATGACACAAATGAGAATAAATGTAAACATTAAAACATTCAACTTAGTTATAAATTCAAATTACCAGCTGGCTTATTTGTTGTAACATACTAGAAATAACATATGAAACACATAACATATAACAGATGAGAAAATGTTGATCTTGTCCATCCCGGGAAGGTATGATCGATATGGTGTTAAACAGTCTCGATAGTCCACATATAATGAACACAATGAATAGAGTAAGAGTATAAGAGTATGTTGTATAAGGAAAGTCTCTCCTCAGCCAAATCTGCTTACTATTCTGATCTAATTAATTCCAATCGGCACAACTCAAAAACTCTCTTCTCTCTCCTCACCACTATTACTAAAACCCCAGATTCTCTTCCCCACTACTTGCATTCCACTGACTTCTGCAACTCACTCATGTCCTTTTTTCTTTCCAAAATCACTGACATCCATCAACACCTGACCTCATGGGGAGCTTCTCTCTCTGGTATGGACTCAACTGTTTCCTTACCACCCCCCACTACTACATTCTCAAACTTTATCCTCCCCTCCGTCCAAGCCATCTCCAAACTTGTCCAAAAATCCAAATCATCCACCTGTCGATTTGATCCACTCCCTACAGCTCTAGTCAAAACCTGCCTCTCTTCCCTCGCTCCAATCATCACCAACATCATTCATTCTTCTCTAATTTCTGGAACTGTCCCTCCTGCACTCAAAACCGCTTCTGTCACACCCGTCCTAAAAAAATCTGGCTTTGACCCCAACGATTTCAGCAACCTACGCCCCATCTCAAATTTACCTTTTATTTCCAAAGTTCTCGAAAAGTCTGTTGCCTCTCAACTCCATGAGCATCTCATCACAAACAACATCTATGAGCAGTTTCAATCCGGGTTCCGTCCCCTCCACAGCACTGAAACAGCACTGCTCAAAATCTCCAACGACCTCCTCATAGCTTCAGATTCTGGTTTACTGTCCATTCTCGTCCTTCTTGACCTCACAGCAGCATTCGACACTATTTCCCACCACACCCTCCTCAACAGACTTTCATCTATTGGCATCACTCACACCCCCCTCGCTTGGTTCAACTCATATCTATCTGGCCGCACACAATCCGTTCAACTTAAATCTTTTAAATCTAATTCTTTCCCCGTTTCTGCTGGTGTGCCCCAGGGCTCTGTCCTGGGGCCCCTCCTTTTCATTATATACATTCTTCCAATTGGTTACATCTTTCGCAAACACAACATCCACTTTCACTGCTATGCGGACGACACCCAGCTCTACCTTTCTACCCAACCGTCTTCTTCACTCCCCCCAACCTCCCTTACCCTCTGTCTCCAAGAAATTCATTCTTGGTTTTCTTCCAACTTCCTCAAATTGAACAGTTCCAAAACAGAAGTCCTCATGGTCGGCACGCCCCACACTCTCTCCAAATCTGACAGTTTTTCCATTTCCATCAACAACTCGCCTGTCCTTCCCTCCCCCCAGGTTAAGAGTCTGGGTGTTGTCCTCGATAGCACACTCTCTTTTCACTCCCACATAAATAGCATCACCCGGTCTGCATTCTTTAATCTGCGCAACATCTCTCGTCTTCGCCCGTCTCTCACCCCCCACACCACCGCCATCCTGGTCCACAGCCTTGTTACCTCCCGCATTGACTACTGTAACTCCCTACTTTTTGGCCTTCCCAACAAATCCCTCCAGAAACTCCAACTCCTCCAAAACTCTGCAGCACGCATCATCACCCAGATCCCCTCCTCTCACCACATCACCCCCATTCTACAACAACTCCATTGGCTTCCAGTTAAACAAAGAATTAACTTCAAAATACTCCTCATCACGTTCAAAGCACTTCACAATCTGGCCCCCCCATACATATCTGATCTCCTGCACATCGCCACTCCTGTTCGCTCACTCCGCTCCTCCTCTTCCCTCCATCTTTCTGTCCCCCCTGCCCGCCTTGTCACTATGGGGCATCGAGCATTCTGCCGCTCCGCCCCCCGCCTCTGGAACTCTCTCCCCCCTGATCTCCGTACCATCGACTCTCTTCCACTTTTTAAATCCACACTGAAAACTCTCCTGTTCAGACGGTCCTATGACATCTAGTCACTCTCACCTTATCAATGTTGTTCTGCTTTGTTTGATTATTATCTTTTATTACTTTATTTTTATTATTACTATTATTATTGTTGACAATGTTTTAAATTGTTCATTTGTGCAGTGTCCTTGGGTGTTTTGAAAGGCGCTATATAAAATAAATGTATTATTATTATTATTATTATTATATCTATCCATTAATCCTGATGAATCCAATCAGTTAGGTAGACTACAGGCATGTCTGGAAGACATAAAAACTTGGATGACTCTAAACTTCTTGCTTCTAAATTCTGATAAAACAGAAGTTGTCGTCTTTGGACCAGAAGCTCTGAAAAAGAAAACTTACTTTGTCAGCCCCTCACCTGGGACGGCATTAAATTAGCCTCCAGTATCTAAGCAAAAAAACCTCGCGGTGTCATTTGTTGACCAAGATATGTCATTTAGAACTCACATTAAAGAAGTCTGAAGGATTTCTTTTTTTCAACTTAGGAATATTGCAATTATTAGAACCATCCTGTCCAGGAATGGATGCTGAAAAACTAGTCCATGCATTTGGTTACTTCAAGGATGATTACCTGTAACTGTCTATTATCAGGTAGTTCCACAGAATACAATTAAATAGTTTTCAGTTAGTTCAAAAATGCTGCTGCTAGGATTCCTGTTGAATATTAAAAGAAGAGTTCACATTTTTTCCCCTCCCTGTTTTAGCTTCTCTTCCAATGGCTCCCAGTAAATCTAGACAGATTCAAGATCCTCCTTCTGACATATAAAGCCCTTAATAATCTAGCTCCATCATACATAAGAGACCTGATTGTTCCATATGTTCCTAACAGAGACCTTCGCTCTCAGACTGCAGGTTTACTGGTAGTTCCTAGGATTACTAAAAGTAGAATGGGTGGCAGATCTTTCAGCTATCAGGCTCCCCTCCTATGGAACCGGCTCCCAGGGTTGGTTCGTGAAGCAGACAATTTGTCTATCTTTAAAACTAGGCTAAAAACTTTCCTCTTTGACAAAGCTTACAGTTAGAGATATGTTTATAGGTAGTTAGAGTCAGGTCAGACTGGTAGATAGGAAGAGACAGGTTAATGTTAGTAGTCAGGCAGAGTGTCAAAAGTTAGGAAGAGATAGGAAGAGGTAGAGTAGCTAGGTAGAGATAGATTAATGTAAGCCAGGTAGAAATGTGCCCCACAGGGGCCAGCCAGCGCCGGAGAAGGGTCCCTCAATGGGATCCTCCCGCACAGTGCGGCCGCCCATTACCTGCCGGGTTGAATCCCCCGGGCAGACTGTGCGGACCCCACCCGTTTATCTCTTAAACGTTTCTCGCCCTCTTCAACTCTGTCCTCTCAGTTCTGTCTATTTTTTCTTAAGATAGTTGTCGACTATCGGTCTCGTGCCGGTATTTAGCCTTAGATGGAGTTTACCACCCACTTTGGGCTGCATTCTCAAACAACCCGACTCCGAGAAGACCCCGGCATGACGGGGCCGTTACCGGCCCTACACCGTCCACGGGTCAGGAGGACTCAGACAGAGTGTTGGTAGCCAGGTCTCCTAGTAGCTAGGAGACAGGTTAATGTTAGTAGCTATGCTGCTTTAGGCTAGGCTGTTGGAGGACATTATTAGGGTCTGTTCCTAATTTCTCTCCTACTTCTCCCCAACTGCATGATGTGCTGTCAATTCAAGCACTAACCTGTTTTCTATTATAGTAGGTGCTCCGGATTAGCCCTGCTTGAAGACCCTGACTAAGATGGCATTGCAGAGACGGAAAATTCTCCACGTCCTGCAACAAACTTGTGCATCGGTTCTGTTGCTCTTTCTGTGTCTCTGTTGTGTATTCTCCAAGCCACAGACGGTCGCGGCAGATAACCGCTTGTGCTGAGCCTGGTTCTGCCGGAGGTTTCTTCCTGTTAAAAGGGAGTTTTTCCTTCCCACTGTCGCTTCATGCTTGCTAAGTATGAGGGATTGCTGAGAAATCCACGACGCAATCTTCTGTGGTTCTGTAATTTCTACACTTAACATTGTATTGTAATAACTCTTTTTGTAAAGTGCCTTGAGATGACATCTGTTGTGAAATGGCGCTATATAAATAAACTGAATTGAATTGAATTGAATAAAGAGACACCAGCCGTGTCTCTACTCAACATAGTTATAGAACAGCTTTTATTTTAATTTCCAGTAGGTATGCATAAAAAAAAAAATGTAGTATGGAAATTGCAAGAAGGTTCATTGAAATGGTTCGAGGGTACTTTTGTTTGTTTTAAAGCTGTAATTTCTTAAAACCTTCATATGGAATTAACCTAGGCGCCAGCACGAGCGGCAGCCTCTCTAGCAGCTCCGTGTACTCACACACTTTTCCTCCTTACTATTTTTTTTTTTTTTTTTTTTTCGTGGTATTTTTGTTACTTTCTTGGTTCTCTAGAAAGGTATTACTCTATCCTATGGATATGGATTCTTCTAAGCCGAGACTCGTTTACTCGAGGAACTTTCTACACGCTCTGAGAGCAAAGTCCCGCATCGGTGTGGTTCCATGTTTACCTGACGAGGTAAGGAAGCCGTACCGAGGCTGCAGAGCCGGCGCTTTGCTAAAAGCTAAGCCGCTAGCAAAGAAGTGGAGATACAAGCCTCCGGTACCGTCGATGATCATGGGAAACGTTAACTCACTACCGAATAAGATCGACGAACTGGCTGTGCTGACAAAGAATGTCAAGATCTACAGGGAGTGCAGTTTACTGTGCCTCACTGAAACGTGGCTAACAGCTAGCATCCCAGATGCTAACGTGGAGCTACCGGGCTTCAGCACAGTCAGAGCGGACAGAGACGCTAGAGCCTGCGGGAAGCGCAAAGGCGGAGGACTCGCACTGTATGTAAACAAACGGTGGTGTAATCCTGGGCATGTGAGCGTTAAAATATCCCACTGTTGCAGGGACATTGAACTTTTGGCTGTAAGTTTACGTCCCTACTACGTGCCGCGGGAGTTCAGCCACGCCATTGTTGTCACTGTGTACATTCCTCCGCGCGCCGACGCGGAGGCGGCGTGTGACGTCATACATAGCGCTGTAGCTAAACTACAAACTCAGCATCCTGATGCTCTAATGCTTATCTCTGGGGACTTCAACCATACTACACTGGAAAAAACACTGACTGCTTTCCACCAGTATGTGGACTGTAACACCAGGGGAAATAAGACTTTAGATCTGATGTATGCAAACGTCAAGGATGCATACAGTGCCACCCCCCTGCCTGCACTGGGGAAAGCAGACCACAATCTCGTCCTGCTCAAACCTCACTACACACCAAAAGTGAGGAGGTCACAAATAAACCACACGCTCATTCAGGAAGTGGCCTCCTGAAGCTGAGCAGGCTCTGAAAGACTGCTTTGAGACCACAGACTGGGACGCATTGCAGGAGTCTCACAATGACAACATGGAGGAGATGGTTGACTGCACAACGGACTATATAAACTTCTGTATGGACGTTGTTGTTCCAGTAAGAACTATGCGCTGCTTCGCTAATAACAAGCCCTGGATAACCAGTGACATCAAAGGCCTCCTGAACCAGAAGAAGAAGGCCTTCAGAGATGGTGACACACAGGAGCTCAAGCGGATACAGAAGGAACTCAGAGTCCAGCTCAGAGAGGGGAAGGAGCAATACAGAAGGAAAATAGAACAGAGGATGCAGAACAACAGCATGAGGGAGGTATGGGAGGGGATGAAGACCGTCACTGGCTGCAGCTCAAAGAAAGGAGCCCCCATTGAGGCTGATGTGGGAAGAGCAAACCAGTTAAACCAGTTTTTTAATAGGTTTGATCTCCCTGCACCTACGAGCACAGCAACCCCCACCCACCCAACCCCACAAGCCATCTCCAGCACAGAGGAGGACAACTCCCCTCCCCCGCTCACACCACCCACCATCACAGCAGCTCAGGTATGTGGAGAGCTGAGGAGGCTACGCCCCGGCAAAGCTACAGGTCCAGATGGGGTCTCCCCCAGACTACTGAAGACCTGTGCGCAGGAACTGGGACACCCCCTACAGCGTATCTTAACCTGAGCCTGGGACAGGGGAGGGTCCCCCAGCTGTGGAAGACATCCTGCATCATTCCAGTCCCCAAGAAACCACATCCTGGGGAGCTGAACGACTTCAGGCCGGTCGCCCTGACGTCCCATGTGATGAAGACCATGGAACGGCTGCTGCTCCATCACCTGAGGCAACAGACCCACCACGCTCTCGACCCTCTGCAGTTTGCTTACAGAGAGAAGGTTGGAGTGGAGGATGCCATCATCTTCTTGCTTCACCGCTCTCTCTCTCACCTGGACAGAGGCAGTGGTGCTGTGAGGATTACATTTTTGGACTTCTCGAGTGCCTTTAACACCATCCAGCCTCTGCTCCTAAGGCACAAACTGACAGAGATGGGAGTAGGATCAGACCTGGTGGCATGGATTACAGACTATCTGACCGGCAGACCTCAGTACGTTCGACTGGGGGACTGCAGGTCCGACACTGTTACCAGCAACACTGGAGCACCGCAGGGAACTGTGCTCTCTCCGGTCCTGTTCACCCTGTAAACGTCCGACTTCCAGTACAACTCGGAGCTCTGCCACGTGCAGAAGTTCGCGGACGACACAGCTATCGTTGGCTGTATCAGGAGTGGACAGGAGGAGGAATACAGGGAGCTGATCCAACGTTTTGTCACGTGGTGCGACTCTAACCACCTGCTCCTAAACGCCACCAAGACCAAGGAGATGGTGGTGGACTTTAGGAGAATCAGGCCGCACCTTGAGCCTGTCAACATCAAAGGTGACTGTGTGGAGGTGGTTCACACCTACAAATACCTGGGAGTGCAGCTGGATGACAAACTGGACTGGACTGCCAACACAGACGCCCTGTGCAGGAAAGGACAGAGCCGTCTGTACTTCCTCAGAAGGCTGGCGTCCTTCAACATCTGCAAGAAGTTGCTACAGATCTTCTACCAGTCTGTAGTTGCGAGCTCCCTCATGTACGCAGTGGTGTGTTGGGGGGGCAGCCTCAAGAAGAAAGACGCTGGACGCCTGAACAAACTGGTGAGGAAGGCAGGTACTGTTGTTGGCACAGAGCTGGACAGCCTTACATCTATGGCAGATAACGGACTCTGAACAGGCTACTGTCCATCATAGACAGTCCACACCATCCACTGCACAACGCCATCTCCAGGCAGAGGAGCAGCTTCAGTGACAGACTGCTGTCATTGTCGTGCTCCACTGACAGACTGAAGAAATCGTTCCTCCCCCACGCCATGCGGCTCTTCAACAACTCTAGGGGGAGGGCGATAAAATCAACCATAGAACACTGGACTTAATGCTAATCACACCATGCACCTTCGGTCACACATGCACTTTATCATACACACAGATCCACAAGTTGGACTCTAAGTATGTACAAACTGACCATTACTCAAGTGTTTCTGTATACTGACATCTGCACAACTGCACCTGAACTGGACTGGCAGACATTATACTTTTTTATACCATTATATTTTACCTTAGTTCTTCTTTTAAATTTTTATACTGTATTTTCCCTGCATGCCCCTGTGTTCCCGTAAGCTGCTGGAACTGTGAATTTCTCTTGGAGATGAATAAAGTATCTATCTATCTATCTATCTATCTATGACGTGGAGCAGATAACTGCTCCAGATACATGACAACCAGTTTCTCACTTAGGCTAACCCAGGAGGTAGCAGCAAAGCTTTGAGGTTTCCCAGTGCTGCGCTCCTGGTTGGCCGCAGATGAGCAAGGCACCATGTGGAGAAGATTTCTGGTCTGGTCCACTCATCACTCGAGCACACATAGGATTCAGCAGCACTGGGATAAAACTGTTAAAACTTCTATTTATATGATTAACAAGGGAACAACACTGATTATGAAATAAACTAAATGAAACACCCCTCTCTATTAAAATAATTTTTAAAATAAACTGGCAACGATTGTGTACTTCTGATGGTAATAAAGTGTCAGGGTGGTACCAGTACCACAGCGTAATTAAAGGAGACGCGAGTAAGACATCAGACAGAAAATATATATAAAAAAGAAAACTTAATAAGCGCTTCATTAAAAGATTTATTGAAATCAAGACTGGGCGACATGAGTCATGTTACTTTAAATTGTAAAACGTATAAACCGACATGTGATTTCTGCCCTTTAATTTCCATTCAACCATGACACCACAGTTAGATTACAATTTCATTAGAACTGAACTAAGTCAACAAACTTGAAACAGCAATTATCAGAAAAATAAACCATTTTTGGCTGAATTTTACCCAAATGAATAATTCGCATTACCAGCCAAGTTCAATATGCGGCAATCATTAGCAAAACCTTGAGAGGTCCATAAAACCACCAAGCCTCCTCACTTCGCTCTTTACTTTGGTGCATTCAGGCCGACAGAAAGAAATGCATTCATTACATTTCTGGAATACTTGTTGGTGGTATATTGTAGGTGGAGAGAACAAAGCTGAGGGAGTGGAGGCAGAGGCACAGGGCCCCCAAACAGCCGGACAAAGGGCCCAGAGGAGCTCAGGCATGGTGAAAGCATGCAAACAAAAGGGCTGGAGGAGCTCTTTATTGGCTGGTTAAAGGAGGCAGCGCTGGGACTGTGGTGTCGACAGAGGCTCTGCGTTTTGGAGAACCACTGAAGTACGACCATGTGTGGTCCACAGTCACAACTCGCGAGCAGCGAGAACCACGCATTCCTCAATAGGAAGAGGGATGCCCTCTTGGTGACTGCTCTGCAACCTGGGAAGAAAAGTCCAAGGAACAAAGACCCCCCATCCCACCCCCAAGCCCTCCTCCTTGGAAGATACCCCTTGAAAAGGTCAAAGGAGCCTGCCTGGGTTTACTCGTCTTCTGTGGAGGACAATAGACTTGACAGGTGAAGAAGAACCAAAGACAAGAGGACGATGTCAGCGGAGGGAGACGAATGGGTCTAAGGGTGGAAGGAAGACCCTCCTGAGAAACAATTTGTTTCCTGAGGGACATCAACCAATAGATACGGCGTGTATTTCTAATTGGCTCGTTTACTGATGAAACCAACAACAGAAACCTGCTGGGTGAACTGGCTCAGCTTGGCAACCCTGTTTCTTATGCCTTTGATCAATTCACCACTTCAATAATTCATACCTCCAATGTTGTACCTATACAGAACTTTTTTTAATGATCACGATGAACACTGTTAATCCTAAAAATGCACCAATAATGCGTTTATTTAAATTGTAGATTACCCATTATTCCAAACCCTGTTTATTTTATATTGGTCTTAGCCCTGTTCCAGCGGATGTGTAAAAGGCGTGAAGTAAAACACCAGTTTTCCTTGCGGTGGGTTAAACTGAGGCAAATGGTCTAGTTTTAAAACTTGGCTATGTAACAAACAGGACTGTCAAAATGAAAACTTTAAAGCAGGCAGATTAATTTGTAGAATTAAAGCAATTCAATTTTTTAACCAATGATGCATGCATGGAATGACCCACCCTGTTTATACCACACTGTTTCAACCTGAACCTTATTTTTAGGAAATATTACGTTTATTTACCCGGCCAGACAAGTTTGGAGCTACCATTCAGCAGGAGTTTATATCGAGTATACCCATATAAGCGTATAGATAGAATCGATTATTCCTCATGGGGGCAGGGGATGGATACCCGACCTGAGCCCGACGGTACCCGGGGCCAGGTTCGGACAGATATTTAGAAAGGATGCTCAGGCTAGGTGACATCAGAGGAGAGAGTGCAAAAACCTTCACCTCCATCCAGACTCTACGAGAGCATTAGCAGTGTGCGAAGAAAGCAGAGGGGGGATATTTATTTAGTTTATTATTATTCCTAAAAATAACGCAACCCCTGCTTGAATGGCTCCAAGTAGCTCCAAACTTGTCTGGGTTAGTATAAATGAATGTAATATTTGCTAAAAATAAGCTCCAGGTTGAAAAAACAAACAAACTTCCCCTTTAAACAGCATGGCAGACCTGAACTACATCCCTGGTTCTAGAGAGACGCGATCATGCTTTGTGCTGTTGGTTGCACAAATCAATGGTGCCTTGTGCAAAAGTGAAGAGGAATTCAAAAGCATTAGTTCCTTAATTTTTTCCTGTATGTGCTTAAAAAAGTAGGATTGGCATCTGTTTTTTTCATTTATTTACTGTTGATTAATCGTGAATAATAATTTGACAGCCGTAGTAATAACAAAAACTGCAAAAGTGTAAAATGGTGAAGGGTTTCGTACCAAACACTGTCTGTTGTTTTACCTTCTTCATTTAGAACCATGTCTGGCTCAAACTATCCTTCAATGAATTCACCAGATGTGTAAATATTTTCAGCGTCACACATTTCAGCAGAAACAATTGTTACAATATGAGAAAGGTAATGACTCCTTCTGCTCACTCATCTCTGTTTCTAATATCAAGCTGCAAAATGCAATAGCGTTTGAAGCAGGAAGCAGATGGAGCCGTGTCCTTCGTCGGGTCTAAAATAAAACAGAGGGCACTTCCAGCACTTCAGCGTCTCTTGTAAATCCACTCTCTGCGTCACCTGCTCTTTGCACCGTTTCCAGGTCAGCTGCCAAGATGAGGATGAGAAAAGAGAGAAGTTTTTTTCCCAGGATACCCTTACTTAAAGAATTGGAGTCAAAGAGAAAGAGCAGTCGACCTCCCAGTAGTCCAAGATCAGAAAATCAGGAAGGAATGGAAGGAAGAATGAACAGACACTTGCGTCATTCGTCATCTCTTCCTGTCCTGGATTTGTTGACAAGGTCTCTTACACAAGAAGATTTAGAGATGCATTATCTGCTGCTAGAAGATAGAAAGGGATTCAGAGGCAACAAATCGGCCATCCCTCAGAACTGTCACTTCACATCTGTCAACACTGAGCAGAAATAGCAGTAAACATGCAGACTTTAGGCAACACTCAGCCATTTGTTGCAGTGATAGATGAATGCAAGAAGCCACGAAGCTTAAAATTATTCCTGTTGTCACACACTGAGCTGTTTGGATTTTTCCCGAATAAAGTGCAAAAAACTGCAGCTTGTAGGGATGGTTTTAGTTCTTTTTTTGTTGTAAAGCAGCAAACATGTATTCTCATTACTACAAAATCAAAACACAATGAATTCCAGCAGCGTTTCCACTCTGAGATGAATCAGGCGAGTGCCAAGGAAATGTTCATGCCTGATGAAACACTAAAATCTGCAAATTCACATCAAATTCATCTGAAGATCTAAAGGCGAACAGAAGAAGCAACAACAGTCATATTCAATAAATTATATGTTTGGTCATATGGTTTATTTATCAGTTTAAAACAACCTTTAAGGAGGGATTAAACATAAATTTAATCAAGCCCACATTTCGATTTTAAAAATGTTTTTATTGTTTTGCTGTAATATTCTGCTCCTACATGTTTTGTTTTTATTCGCTGTAAGCAGAAAATCATAATAATTTCAGACATAAAGGGCTTTAAAAACATCAATCTATGTTGTAGCGCTTTCCTGCTCGAGCCCTCTGTTCCCAAGCGCTACATTTACTGGATGTTCCACCTACCCGCCTAAAATCTGAGGGGGACCGGCCCTTTCATTCTGCGGCTCCCAGACTTTGTAATAGCCTGCCCCTGCACCTTTGTTTATTTAAAAAAAAAATAAAACCGTTTTATTTACCCAGGCTTTAAAGTCATTATTTCTTTGTGGAATATTTCTCTATTCTTTTATTAATCTTTTAAATGGTCTTAGATTTATCGTTCTTTTTATTTGTACTACTAATTTTTGCAACTTATGTCTGTGAAAAGCGCTCTATAAATAAACTTTACTTACTTATTTACTGTGGAGGTAACCTATGATGGAGTGCTTGGGCCAATTCTTTTTAATATATATATGCTTCTAATAGGTAAAATAATTAGACAGCATGGAATTAATTTCCACAGGTATGCCAATGATACAAAAGCTATATTTATGCATAAATCTTATGAATCCAAATCAGTTAGGTAGATTACAAGCATGTCTCAGAGACATAACAACCTGGATGACACTGAACCTTCTGCTTTTAAATACAGACAAGACAGAAGTTGTCATCTTTGGACCAGAAGCTTTAAAAAGGAAACTGCTAAGTCATTTGATTGGCCTCCGGTAAAAACGTGGAGAACCTTGGTGGAATTTTTGACCAACACATGACATTTAAATCGCATATAAAACAAGTTTCCACTATATTTTTTCTTTCACCTCTGTAATATTGCTAAAATTAGAAACATCCTGTCCATGAGTGATGCTGAGAAACTAGTCCATGCATTTGTTACTTCAAAGGTGGACAACTGTAATTCTTTTTTATTAGGAAGCCTCGTTCCCATGACCGAATGTCACCAGTGGTGATATTCAGTACAACAAAACTCCCTCTTGGGTAATATTGCTTAATTCATAGACACCCAAGGTCAGCCAAACGGTGTTTTTCGCCTCAGTAACATCTGTGGTGGCTAACAGCAACCATCGCTAACGGAAGTGGGTAACCAGCTAACATATGAAAGCGAATTGTTATTTAACAGCAGGAAGCTGACAAGTTCCCAAATTTGGGACTTTGACAAGGGAAGCGGCCGTTTAAGTTCCTGCTCTCCCTTAAGCGTTGGTCAGACTGTGTTGGTGGCTAAAGTGCAACCCAGTTATGCCTCCGTGTGGAAACTCAACTCAGCTTCAAAATAAACATTTAGTTTGCTAACTAAATTATTAGTTTAAAATTGTTACGTTTATAAATCAATAAATAAAACGAATGCAAAAATGTCTTTGGAAAATGAAACCCCCGTTTTTTCTCTTATGACAGGCTAAATAACCTAAATTATTACTGTTAACTCTTGACTATGTAACTTTACAAACAACAACCCCTAATCATCTAAAATTCTCTTACTGTTTGTTTTCATTCACTTTAACTGGAAATATTATCCTTTAGTTTATTTCCAGCTGGAAGACCTGAATGAGAATGAACGACACTTTACAGTATCACACCATGAGTGCAGAAACACTTACATCAGCAACACAGAGCCAACTATGGTGAATCTGTGTATCTAAACTGACCGAAGACAAGGTGATCTGTTTATCTTTATTCGGCTTTCTTCACTCATCATCACTCGGCTCCCACCTCCAGGTCAGATAAAGACTCGACACCCAGATATAAACTGAAAGAACCGGATCAAAGGCGGCCAGGAGTGTGCCTGCCAAAAAAACCATCCTGAGCAGAAAGTTTCTCCCCAACTATTTCTTCAAGAAACAAACTGTCAGCTTTGGTAAGTGCTACTGAATATAATTTGCTTGGAAGGCCTTCGTAGGTATATTTCTCTTCTTGCAACACCTCTAGCTAGATTTCCCGTGGAACCCTCAGACATGTGCAGAACGTGAATAAATTGGGAGAGAAACCTGTTTCTGGATGTTTCTTGGACACTTGGGAGTAATTTATTATTGCAGGTGGCCCCTTACAAGGCCAGCGTTCCTTCCCAAGTATCCCAAAAGAAGAAAACAAAGCCTCTCAGACTGAAAGTGCAGCACTCTATTTCATTTAACAAAAAAAAAGTAGCTTTTCATAATAAATAGCTTTTCCTCCCATTTTGCTAACCTAGTGGAAGAGCAATTGTATCAAACACTCTGCATGAGTAAATTAAAAGTATTAGATTAGTCTAGTTTCTCATAATCCCCTCAGCTGCTAAAAGGAAGGGATTTGTGGGTCAGCTCTGGGGGGTGGGGAGTCCTCACAGTGTCCACGTATGGAGGGAGAAGCCACGATGCTGCAACCAGACGAGGACACGGGGCCTAATGATGTTTCTCTCTCCCCTCCCCCATCTAGACACACACAGCCAGACAAACATTCACACACATGCATACATCCTGACCCAAACACACCAGAAACAAATCGCATCAGAACAATGACCTACAAACCACATCCCAACGGGAATGATTCCCAAGCTTTCAGATCAGATTGCATTTAAAAGGAGGAAGAAACCCCTCAGAGTCCATGCTTTCTAACATGCCATCGTCTAATGAGCTCAGATTAAAACAAGGCATACTTCTGCTTCTGATATCCTGCAGAGACCCTTTAATGGATCTGCAGTAAAAGATGTCAGTAAGTGTCTGAAACAATGCAGGAATGAGAAGGAAAACAGGAAACAGAACAGATTCAGAAGTTGCCATCTTTTTCTGGCTGAACCCCTGTAGCACAATGATATCCAAGTTTAGTTTCACTCATTAACCCCAGAAAACGTAATTAGTTCAGTATTGATAACAGCCTCTGCAAGAAGAACATTCACAAAAAATAAGTAGAACAACGATGATTGTAGCCTGATATCTACCTCATAATCAAACAAAGAATCCTTCTCTGTATTCAAATAACACATAGTGGCATTTAGTGTAAGGAAATATGACATTTGTTTTTTACAGGCTGGAAAGTAATACTTTTACAACTCTGCTGAATATCTGCACTGTCTTTTTTGTTTTGTTTTTTGTACTAGAAGAAACATAGTTTTAAGTAATTGAGGCTTCAGTCCAGAGGTGGCGCTAGGCATTTTTGTCGTCTATCATTTTTCCAACGGGGTAAAAAAAATCGTTCTGTTTTTAAAATTATAACATATTCAATAGTTTTTTATTTTTCATTTTAAAATAATATTCAATCCAAAAAATCTGTCATCATGGTGTTGTTAGTTCTTTTTCTTATTCAGTTTACCTTATCATTTTAGATTATTTCTGGGTGTTCGGCTATGCTGTACTTCAGATCTTTAGTGTTATGATTTTGGCACCTCCTTGCTTCCATATTTTCCACTTCCTACCCTTACGGTGTTTAACCTTTTGTTTAATTGTTTTTTTATTTGTGTTTCTGTAGTTCATCAATCTTTATTTTCTCTAATCATGTGGTTTCCTTGTTTACTTCTCCTTCCAGTATTTATTCCCTTCTGTTTCTCCTCTCTGTCCTCTGGTGTTCTTAAGTTTCTTATAGTTTCCTTCTTAAATGTACTCAGTTACTTTCTAGTTTGTCCTTCTTATTTAGGATTGTTTCTCTTTCCTCGGTTTCATACTGCTCCCTGACCCATCTACTGATTCTTTCCACCTGCTCTCTCCCTTTCACCTCTAATCTGTCACTTCCTCACTCCTACTCAGTATATTTAAGCTCCGCAGTTCTCTCAGTTTATTGCTAGCTCCTCCTCGTCGTTTCAGCCTGTTAACCCCTCCCCTTGTTTGTGATGTCCTCCTGTTTTGCCATTGTAAGTCTGGTCACCAATTTTCTTCATTAAAACTTTACAATTCATCCTGCTGCATTGGGTCCTCAGTTAATATTCAACCAAGACACACGCAGAACAGAGAGCTACACATAAAAAAATTAAAGGATTACTTAAAATACGAAGAGTCAACATGTGGCGTGAACGCACAGCCTCACAACTTCCTCCAGCTTGAACTGAAATAATCACCCATTTCTGCATAATCAAATACTGAGAACAGTCCACAGGTTTTTGTCATGACAATTTGGATGTTTGCATCAGACTCATGCCGGTTTTAAATGTTGTCCTGGAGATATTTCTCCAATTCAGAAGCCTGAAAGGCTCTCTGAACGAGAAGCTTCCAATCCCCCAGCATGCACTGGTGGCTACTGGGAGCGACGCGCTCCAAAGCATCAGTATCTCTTTAGCCGCTGTCAGCTTCTGTGCTTAGAGAGATGCATTGAGTACGGTGTCCAGGTCTGAAATTATGCTCAGATACTCTCATGGGAATCTTTTATTTATTTAGTTAGCTTTGATCTGTGCATAAAGTTGAAAATATCTTCCTGTATGCAGCAAGTGGTTCAGGAGGGTGAATACTAATCTGTTCAGATGATGTTAGGCCTTCAGATTTTTCCCTGACCGTTAAAAAAACAAAACAGAAAAAAATCAGTCAAATACTTGGTCAACACGCCGCAGACTTCAGCCACACCTTCCAGAACTTCAAACTGTGAACTCAGGCTGCCGCAGACAGTTTGAACGTTTCAAACAGTTTTCTGGCTGGAACCCTGGAACTAGCCACTTTATTAGGTACACCTGTTCAAATTATTGATGACGCACCAAGTAAATCACCCAATCACATGTCAGACACTGTTTTGTACAGCACAAATATTTCTAGAACATCAGCACTAGTGAAATGCCAGTCTCAGTCTAAGTTCTACAGAAGCTCTCTCTACACTGAAGATAACTGCACCTCCGTTTGCCAAACTGTTGAACTACAAGCAACGAGACAGTTGCAAATGGATTTAGCTCATCGTTGAGACTCAGAGCAGTAAACCTGAGGTCTTACACGAATAATGAATAACTATGGAACAAAAGAGAAAAAAGTTTAACATCTTCTGCTCTTAACAACACGCAAAATTTACAAAAATGCAGATAATTGCTTTACGTTTTCAAGACAGAAAACTATAAGATTAAAACAACAGCTTAAAACTTTTATTTGTCAACATGCTAACTATGATACATAGTTTATATTTAATGCATTAAATTTCCATTCTGTCCACACTGGATTCACAAAAGAGTTCATTAGACCTTGCCTGCACAGTGATCATGTTTACCCTCTAGTTCCACATGCTTCCATTTGTGAAACTTTAAACAAATACAGTCATTTCTGAATATGATTACATTTCATTCAACAACAAAAAAAGATCGACATGAAAATGAAATGGATTTACATGGGTGGCTGCGAACCCTGTACACACTCCGGAATCAGTGGCTTCCTGCCAGAATTAATGTTTATTCTCACTCAGATGATTCTCTCATTAGGTGAACTAAATCAGTGTTGAGTGAAATAACATAAACTGGACCTGCAGATGGAAATAATTAACATTTGAACCACGTTTTCAATCCGCTTTCCAGTTCAGCTGAGTAAATTGTGTTTTATTAGGCCTCCAGAGTGGGATGAAACAAACTCATTTGTTTATGGTTTAAATCATAGCCTCTTTATTCAAAGCCAATATGTGTAAATCAGTCAGGGAACTGGGGGAGTTTCCTGCATCTGTGCATTGGATAATTTATTTAGCAATAACTTGATCCTGTGGAGGTTTGCATGGTGCTGGAGGCGATCCCAGTTAACACCCAGTGAAAGAGGGAGTGCACTCAGGAGGCCCAACAGTTAAAATCAACTTAGTCATATGTTATTAGTCATATGCAAGCTTTACACCAGAGAAGTAGGTGGAGAACACAGCGCTGTGAGGAGACCTGCGCATGAAGCTGAACTGTAAGAGACGAAAGCCAAGAGCCGATCCAGGAAATGTTCCGTTACTTTGACAATGAAAGGAAAACGTGTTGCTACCGGTATTTAGAGAAGCCTGCCGGCTTCTGATGGAGCTCCGCTGGTTCTCGGTCCTCTGATGGACCACCTGTTGGACATGATGGTCATTAGTCTGGAGACGGCAGAAAACGGCCTGTTCAATCGAAGCTTTGACTCACCCTGAAGGAACCCGACTGTAAAACGGAGGCTCATGGGAAATCACTCAGATGGGCTCATAAAGTGTAGACACAAGCATTTCTCACACACACACACACACACACGAGTCATTAATGTGGCCCGATAAACATGACATCTAACAACTTTCCTGTAAATGAAATCACTGGTCTGGTCCCTGAGGAATCAGAGCCTCCTTATCTAGCGTGAAAACAGATAAACCAACAGAAAGGGTGAAAATAACTTTTATCAGCTTTAGCAGATTATGTATGGAAATGTTTCCCGAAGTTTTGTTAGTATTAACTAGCTTCCTTAACTGGAGAAAGCGTTTTCTTCTACAGCTAAAATTTCTTTCAAATACTTCAATTCAATTTTTTTTTTATAACTGATTTGTTCTATACACTAAATCACCAGGGATGCAACAATATTGCTTTGTTTTGTTACAACAAATGATAGTGAAATAGATAAAGAATAAAATATGAATAAAGAGTTCCCACATGTTAAGTATCAGTTCTTATTATGGATATACCGATAAAAGAACGGTTTCTGCCCGATACCTGATACCAAAAATACAGTAAGATTGTCACATATTGTCACTCAAACAAAACTTATAAGAATTCCTAGTTCCAGTTCAACATAAGTCATTAAGGCCATAAAAACCTTGTTGTGGCAGCATCATTCTGTGGGGATACTTTTCTTCAACAGGCACAGAGAATCTGTTAAAGACTGAGGAGGGGATTCCACCTTCCAGCAGCATGACCAACCTATATAAGGAGGTGTAGAGAACAACAAAACAGACTGCTGGGTTTGTCTACATGTGTATTCCATGAGCTGCACTTCTAGTAAGAAGCGTTACAGCTCAATCAGAACGTACTTTCTGTTGGCCATTGTTCCAGAAAGGGGGGAGTGCGTTCACAAGCTGAAGAAAATAACTACCTAACCAGAAATGACGCTGCAATAGAAGGCAGACCCGTCAAAAAATATTGACACCCCCTGCTGTCCTGTCGGGGAATTGATTTGCAATGCTGACACACAAACATAGAAGTATAAACGAAAAACATCTCCTTCAATACGTCTGCGTCTGGGTGCAAACTTGCTGACAGGAGTACAAGTAATGCTTAGAAAAAGTTCAGACCTAAGAACTGAAACTGAGCTGCAGCTGTTGGAATTGACCAAATTTCAGTTTGGATGTAGAAAAGTTCTGACCCAGCAGAACAAAAAAACGCAGTCATTTTACTTTCTCTTCATTGTTCACTGCTTTGTGTCGGTTTTGCCCCTTACAACCCAGGAAGTTAAGGAAGTCTAAATACTTTTATATAGTGTCCTGAATCAAACTTTCTCACCGTATTTAAATTCTCCCTCAGCTAACAGAAAATAGTTGCAATTTTGTGACTCGCTGGAAACCCATAGGATCCGATTCAGCCGACCTGAGCTGAGCCTTTATATGCATCCTTCCACAACCTGCTGGGCTGTTTTCTGCTGGTGCACAGAAGGAGAACAACTCAGTCCGAAAACCACTCAGAGTTTCAGGTTGCAATGTTTTACATGAACACAGGACGTTTTTCCCGAGGTAATGAGATTCTGTGCCAGCTCATGAAAAAGCGCAAAGCGCACTCAGATGGCCCCAGGGGCAGACAAAACAACATTAAGTATTAAGGCTGCTTAAATGGAAAGAAATTCCCTGTGTCAACCTCATTTCCCGGTGAAGGAGTAAGGAAGCCATAATCTAGAGAATAACATGTTGACAGAGAGGATATTTTCAGCTCACGAACGAAGTTCTGGTCATCAACGAAACGGAGAGGTGCGAGGCAGGAAACTGTCCTGGCTGCCGTTTCTGATCCTCAGTGACAGTTGGAGAAATCCGGGCTTCTGTAGCAGGAAAAACCCTAAATGATCTAAGCATGTGATGAAGCTGTATCATACAAAACACACTTCATTAAACCATAAGATCAATGCAAAACACTGCAAAACTCATCCCCAAATCAACTCTTTCTGGTTAATAAACTGCATAATGAGTGTCTAATAGTGTCGTCGACATGTCTGGTCATTATTAGGGATGCATTGATCCACTTTTTTCGTTTCTGATACCGATACTGAGGTTCATAATCTGCCGATACCGATGGGATCTGTATCGATCCCACGGTACTGAATTACATAAACTGTGTCACTGTGAGGAAAAGGCTCAGATAAATATTTGTGTGCAAGTCAACTTCATACTTTCTGTAAAAAAATAAAAAGGCAAATGTACTGAATTACTCATTTATTTGATAAACATGCACCAGCAGAGCAATAATAATAACAATTAACCAATAGCTTCACAAACTTGGCCAGTCATGAAATAAAATAGTACCAAATCTACAACTGGTTCAGCCAATTAGGAATACAAAAAAGATCATGTAAAATAATTATCTTAAACACAGAAAAAAACCCCACAAAATATAGAAAACGAACATATCGATAAAGGGAATAGTCATATTGATTAATATTAATAATTACCAATAACTATCAAAAAACGTAGAAATAGGATTTAAAGTGCCTCCCTGGTCCTTTTGTTATCTTCAATCAAATAATCTTTGACTAAAAATTAAATTCAGCTTTTTATGCAAAGACTTTATAACATAAAAGTTGTAATTTTAATTTTACAGTATGCAGCAGGCAAATATGTCAGCACAAAAAGCTTATGCTCTCTTCTTGTCTCACAGTAATATAAACTGTAGGTTTGTTTCTGGGTCTGAGGTATTTTTGGTTAAAAAAAGTTTTTGCTTCATTTAGTGAAATTACAGAGTGGATAGAGAATACAGACATTTTACTCCTGTAGCAATACTTTATATAAATCAAGTAAAAGTAAAAAATGAGCTGTAGTAAAACTACTCCTAAAACTGATTTTTTTAAAAAGTTTATCAAGTAGATGTAACTAATTACAACCAACCTCTAAATTAAAGTGATAGTCTTTGGGGAACTTTTCTGTGATTTGTTGAAAACTTGAGATATTCTGGGTGACTTCATGCGGACTCATAACAGATGCACAAACAGTTTGTGTTCCTGAAGTTTAGTGCAACTGCTCCGTTAATCCTCCGCCGATCTAATCAGGCTCAGAGAGGAGCGTGGCCTCTTTCTGTTTACATGCTGTACGCTGCGGAGGAAAGCTCTGCGGTATGAAACATGAACCCAGAACAAGGAGCGTGCATGCAGCTGTTAACACGGAGATCATTTAATCACATGATGCTTCGAGCTGCGGAGATCTTCGATAACGGAGTTCATGGGAGAACGGGCCCTCTCCGAGGAAAACATTTTCTGCCTGTTTGACCTTAAATAAGTCAGTAAAGAGGGAGGATTCCTTTAAGCCCCCAAGTCATTTATAAAGCAGAATTACAGTTACAGCCGAAACACTTTTGGCCCCCGTGATGCAAACTCTTAATTCATCTCGCTCTTTGGATTTTAACTGAGCCCAGGTGCAGAGAAAGACATCCATCTATATGTTATTATAGCATCTGTTGCAGTGACCGTTATATTTCACCAAAGGGATAAGCTCAGATTTTTTTTTCCCAACTTGAAAAAAAACAGAAGAAACGTTTTCTAAAAGGGTCATTGGGAGGAACCTCTAAAGCTGTAGCTACCTGGCCTTCTCTTATATCCTCCTATCGCGGTTGGTTGCACCATTGACTTGCAGGAAGAGGGTCCTTGGTTCTAATCCCTGGGGTCCTTCTGCATGAAGTTTGAATGTTTTCCTTTTGCATGCATGGGTTCCCTCCTACAGTCCAATAGCATGACTATTAGGTTAATTTGTCTTTCTATATTGTCCTTAAGTGTGAATGTGTGCTTGGTTGTTTGTCTTGTAAATGATCGTCTTAGTCTGACTTTATTTGGACTTTTGAGACGCATGTATACACCTCAGTCAGGCTGATGTCAGACCAAAATGGCCTATTCCCAATGCTGCATTGCTCATGGTAGACAAAATGAGGAAAAGTTTCCACTTACCCTCCCGGTACAGTACATTTTTGGAAGATACCATTTATTTTATCTGCTTTAAGCGATGCTCTGGAATAGGACGAGGGAAAATTGATCAGGAAATTGTGTGCATCTCAGCCCTGGTGAAAGGTCCGATCCGACAGCTTCTACAGTTTTAAAAAACTATCCCAGGGGCTTGTGAAGGATGTTTAACATTTTTAATTTCCCAGTATATACAATAATATCTTTGGTTTTAAAATGGGAAGTCAACTCAGACAGAGCCGGCTACGTTCATTTTGATTACATTCATGCCTGCCGGCGTTGCATCTATGCCCTGAGAGTCATGTCTAGAGCTCTATATAGTTTCTACAGGGTAATCAGGGTCAGACCGGGGGCCTCCAACCTGGTGCATCTGAGCTGAACCTCTGAAGCTCTGCCCTCATGTTCTAGAGTCTGGAATGAAGTGTTCTGTTATGTCTGCATACCACTTTTCAAAGGGAATTCACGGAGTTTGCATTAAAAAAAAATAATGCAAACTGGGTGGAAAAATAAAAACCACACCATGCACACACTTGGTTTAACTCAGTAGCAAAAGACTCGTGCCAAACTCCTTCCTTTGTGGCGTAGAAATGAAGTTTTTAGTGCTCTAAAAAGTCTGCAGCTGTGGACACACCAAGGAGCCAGCAGGGAAATGCAGCTGCATGTTCAAAAGATCTTAACAGTTTTTTTTTGTTTTTCTTTTTAATAGGATGCATCTAAAGAAAAAGATGAAGTTGTGTACAGGCAGGGCTATCATATAAAGTCTTTACACGTCTTTATAAATCCAGAGAGATCATGGTAGAGAAGATGTCTTCAGCAGCGGCACTTTAGGTGAGCTCCTCTGCCTTTATGAGGTGCAAAGTGAAGAATTATTCCCTGAAAGCCTTTCGCTGCCGTTCCTCAGGGCGAGCTATTCTAGGTAAACCCAGCTGAAAATACTTCTATACTGATGTTTACGATTTGAAAAGTACACTTGCAATTGACCCATCCCCCTTCTTGGCTGAAGAGCGATAACTTGGGAGCCAATATTGCCAAAGGTCTATGCAGCTGCTTTCAAAGCTGAACACAAAATGTATGTTGGAAAAAGACATATCGGCCTTATGTGTACCCTACATGTCTTTGCAGCATTGTCCTGAACACATCAGAATGTCTTTTTCAGATATAACGTATGCTCCAACATCTGGTCAACAGCTGAAAACATCAGCTCACCTGTTCCTAATGCAGGGAGATAATTGTTTGTGTATTTCGTTCTATAAAATCTCATATTATACAACAGATTCCTTCATAAAGTTCTTCTAACAAACATCTTTGTTGAGAATCCTGATTGTATTTAGGCAAGACTAGGAAACTTTATTTGTTCAGCCCATTTTCAACGAGGCATTTCAAGATGCTTTTGGTTGATTAGGGGAGAACAACAATAAAATTATAAAATATAAAATGACGCAAAACATATGACATTCCAGCTATTAACAATTACCTACTGAAGGGCAGCTTCTAAACAGATGAGTTTTTAATCTTGATTTAAAGCAGCTCAGTTTTTCAGCAGCCTTTCAGTCGTCAGGATGTTTTTTTCCAGATATGTTGGGATGATTAGTAGGCCTAAACTAACTCAAAGTGGAGTTCATTATTGAAATACATAGAAGCTTATGATAACATATTTCAGCTACAAAACTTTATTTAACAGTCAATGATTGCTTTCACATGAGAGCCGTTTTATTTGGTCTGCTTTAAAACAGACCATACAGTGGACCCCTGGTACCACCAGCGAATCGCTAAAACCCCCAAATACATATACTTCCCCTTCTAAAAATTATTTTTATTGCTTCTTTTAAATACCCAATATACTATGGTTCTACTGCAAAAAAGAGAGCTGACTGGATGTTTTGGACCAAAATGGGCCTGGGCGGTATACCGGTTCATACCGAAAACTGGTGTTTATTTTCGTTATGATATGAATTTTTAATCTACCGCTATACCGGTAAATAGCTCAGACAACTCGCAGGACGTTTAATGTGGGGAAGTGTTTCAACAGGGAAAGATTTCACTGCTTCACCACAATGTGATAAGTAAAGTTTTTAACTAAGTACAGATGTTGGCAGGAGCTACCAGAGCGAAGCACACAATGCTGAGGAAGTAATTCCAAAAGGAGGAGTCACGTCTGTAGTTTAGAAGTTTATCGGCTTTAAAATGTCACATATCTTTTTACAAGCGCTATTGTGAGTAACCAGTAGGCGGGAGTGTTGAGCGCTACTTGACCGTCTGTAGGTAAACGAGGTCAACGACGGCAAAACCAGTAGGGAAGAAATCAAAAATAGCGATAAATATGTTTTACATACCATCTACGATACATCTGCCGTCTTTTTTTCTGTTATATGAATATTAACCAGTTAATAATCTCCTACGGTCGCCATGTTTATTTTACTTCTTCTTTGGCACTATCCGGTCATATTCTATACTTTGCCCCCTAGGAGAATTCTTCAGTACTGCATGCAAAGCAAGTACAAGATGCAATTTGCTGCTTCCATCAATGTGAGGTTAAAAAACAAGTTTACTTTCAGCCTTAGAACATCAAGAATGTCTACTAGAATCATAATCATTTTAATTATTTTCATATCATTCACCTGTGTCTGGAAAAAACAACATAATGCAGCCCATATGACAGTAAAATGGGCTATTTAAAGTAATGTGGATACAAAGGGTCTTGTATGGAAAAAAATACAGTTAAATACCATGATATCGTTGTTTTTTTGAAAATACAGCGATATGAAAATGTTGTCATGCCGCCCAGCCCAAGAACAAAGGTTATATCTCAATATTTTTCAGCTGACGTTTGAATTTTAATAGACATCTAGATATTGTTCTTCCCAAAAACTATTGACAAAAAAGAAATTCAGAATCTAAGAAACATGTCTCGAATTTCACTTTTGATTACCTACATCTGTAGACGTACAATAGAAACAGTCTCAAAAATAAAATATTGGCAAATATTAATATTACTTTCTGAACAAAGTACTGTTTTGTTCTTTCGAACCAAAACACTTTGAAAGAATAAAAATAAGTTTTTGCTATTAAAAAGTTATGTTTTCGGAAAGGCTGGTGTTAAAATTCAGCTTGGTTCTGAACGGCCAAGAAGACGAAATTAATAGAGAATATAGTTTTTGTGTTTAAGTACTTTGGGGTTGGAATGCCAACCACCATTAAACAGAAGTTTATGGTATTTTCTGTGCTTATTCTTGGAAGTTGTAAGTGTCCTACGCTGCTGAACTCACCATACGTTTAGAAAGTTCCTTGAATGCAGCACAGGTGTGCGGCACACTGAGCGCAGCAAGGACCAGCTTCTGCCTTTCTGCGTGTTGTGAAGGGCAAATAGTGGTCTAATTACAACAGACGCATCAATGATCGTACTGGGACTCTCTGAGAACGTTCTCAGCGCCCAGAGTCTAATTAAAGCACTGGTAATCAGCGGCTTCACTGGATTCTTCTTCTTCTGTCTCCATGCTGCTGCGTAAAAAATTGAAATACCATCTAGCCCTAAGCTGACTAATCAAACTTCAGCTTAAACATCTGACTAACTAAACCAGTAACCGTGTGTATGAGGAAATGTTGCTGCTCCTATAGGAGGCAAAAAAATATGATTTATTTGAGAATGCATTTTGCTTTGTAGTTTTAAACACAATTATCTCTTTGGTTCCCACTTAAAGAGAAGGATGAACGCCCTAACAATCTGTTTCTAAGGGATTTAAAGAGCAAACAGAAATTTCATGAGGCAAAGCAGCTCAGCAAATGAAATGTTGACTGAGGTGATTTTTTTTTTTTACTTTGATACTACTGCTGGCTGCTGCCCAGAGCTGGCAGGTGGATGGAGTTATAAACCTGCCAAAGGTTGCGCCACCCACAGCTGAACTCGCATCGCTGCGGCGCTAAAAGATGGTCAAGGTGAAAGCTCTCAGCTGTGCCAACCCTTCCATTCTCATTTATTTCCTGCAGCACTCTGTTTTTGATTTACGTGGTAGAGACTGCATTATGATGCGCCATGGTGTGCATGCTGCCGCCCCTTCTTCCAAGAACATAGTCAAAACCCAACAATTTGTTTTCCTGGATGTTTGAACTGGGCTTCATGGTTTAGAGCTGTCTGACATTCTCTATGCTGAGGTCAAAGCGGTGCAAGCACAAGCAGGATAACTCCTTTTCATTTCTTTCTATCGTTTGGATCAAAACAATATTTTGATCCTTTGATCTCTCACTCTTTGCAAGAAGAACATAATATTTGCCACGTTTGGACACTTTGATCCCAATGATCATTTTCACGATGAAATATGCAGAGCAGTGCAGAGCACGTTATGGTTTGTATTATTAGCTTTTAAGTGCTGCTTTAAGAACTAACTATAGTAAATGCATGAAGCACTCCCTCAGCAGAAAGAGATGAACACATAAGCTGAAAGGCATGAATCCTATTCAGACTGTGGATCTCTAGTATTGCAGACAATTAAACTAAACTTAAGAAGTCTCCAAAGCAGTGACATGCAGTGGCTCTATCCTGAGGATGCAGCTGCAACATCATCCATCTGCTTCATCAAAAAACAGACTTAATTTTTTTTTATTCAGTCATTTATAAAACTTGCATTAAGAATAGTACGATCACTTTACGATTAGTTTAGTACAAGTCCTGAAGGACTCGTACGGAGCACCAATCTGAACGCTTTATACAGAATTTTACACATTTGCTTCTTGAGTGTATTTTCCTTGCCTTTGCCTTGAGTGTATTTTCGTTTTACCTGCAGACGTTCTGTCCTGCATCGACTTTCTGCTGCAAAAACGTAAAAAAAAAGCTAAAAGATAAAATTCTTTATGTAGAAGTCCAAAGTTTCTTAAAATCAATGGGAAAGGGCAGTCAACAACTTCAAGAGGAGGCAGCTGCATAGCTAACATTAAACTATTTTAATTTAATTATTGCAAATAAAATGTGATTTACTCCGAGTCAAAATTTAGAAATGAGAAATCACTTCAGGTTAAGTATTTTTTTTAACTGTCGTTGAATAAAATATGAAGTCATCTTTTAGGGCCGCTAATTACTTTAAGGTAAATAATTCATTCACGCCTGTGTGAAATATTCATAGGTGGTACGAAAAAACTGAATTAAAATTATTTCTGAAAAAAAACAGATGAACTTCTTTTATTTAAAACAATTTAAAACCTTTCCTTGAATTTGGTTTTTCAGCAAAGTTTTACAACCAAAAATCTGAAATAGGATGTAAAATGGAAATATTAAACCTCAATGATTGTTTCCAACTTGTCTCATTTTTTTTAAACAGCTAAAACAAAGATGGATGTTATTTTTGTCATCACATATTTCACATAATTACTATTGATTTGTCACCTTTCACGCTACAATTAAACATCGATTTAACAGTGAGAGCAGGACTTTGAGCAGCTAACAGAAAGGCTGAACAGAATAAAGTAGATACAGTAGATCTGATCATACTGATGTTTAAACCTCTCTCATGAAACATGCAATATTGCATACTAATGAAATCAGTTACAATATGCAGTTTGGTTAATAGCACTTAGAATATTAGCCACCAATTGCTTTCCAAACAATCTTTTGCAGTATGAATATTGCACACACCTATATTTTGATAACCATATATTTATGACATACGGTGCAGTGCTACTAAAAACAGTTTCAGCATCTATGCTGTAATTACAAAAACCTGTAATAAACTACTCTTTACTGTAAATCCTCTCTCATCTGAGGAAAAAAATATTTTTAATTCCGCTCTACCTTCTTACAGCTTTAGAGTTCAAACCTTTATAAAAACAGAAAATACTAACTAAACAAAAAAACTATTTCTAATTTAAATATCCTCTTTCCACTAAGAAATTATGGTTTGAATCACTGTAGAAGGATGGTCTGTTTTGAGGCAGGATGTGGAGACCAGCCCAAATTACGGCCCTCATAAAGATAATTATAATAGCAGAGACAGAAAGCCAAGTTTGTAGTTCAGAGTGAAACACAGAGAAGCTGTGAAAAGAAAAGCTAATTACAGGAAAACAAACAGACCGAAGTCCAAATGTGAATAATGGATAATTAGAGTGTTTGTGTTAAACTAAATCTGATTTAATAAAGTATCTTTGAAGTAAACTGCCTTCAGAAACAGAGTTAAAAGAAAGACTACTGAACCCTCTTAGACAGGTCCTGGAAATGTTAAAAATCATTCAGATCTTCTTTTATTTCCCTGAAGGCGTTTTTTACATGTTGCCATTCAGGTTTCTGTTCCCCGATAAGACGAGTGATCTGTTGCCGTCCAAAGTGTCTTAACAGTCGAAGTAACCCCTCTTTAAATTCTTCACAGCGCTTTGATTCTCTGGTTTCCACTGATGTGGAGTTTTTACCATGAATTAAAAGCTCATTGAGGAAGTGGAAGATGCCAGTTTGTTTCCTGCCCACAGATCTGTTCACAGTGACAAGCAGCATCCATCATTCAACCTGGTGATTTACAGCTTCAACTCTGTCCTGTGAGACACACAGCAGTTTTCTAGATACAGTAAATGTGATTTAAATTTGTTGGGCACACGAAACAGAGACATGAAAAAAATATCATTTAAAAAATCCAGGATCTGATCCAGATGTGGACCACGCTGCAGGTCAGTCCCAGTCCGATGCTTACCTTTTTTTCTGCCCAAGCACTGTGAGGAATGCTTGATATATAGCTTACATTATTAATAATTAAAATGTTTAAATCTTCAAAGCAAATAATTTTATTTACGAAGCAGGACAACAGCTCTTTAGGCAGGTTTTGTCTACACCTCATTAATTAGAAAAATTAAAAACCCAGAGAAGGCTGCGCATAGTTATTGCTGACTCAGGTTAATCTCAGCACCACTGCACACTATGTCATAATTATGAAATGTAGCTTGAATGTAGATTTTTACAGCATTTCAGTTTATTTCTGTTGTTTCTGGTGTTATTTCAATGTAAAGAAGGCAGATTATTTGCTGAGAGTAATCCAAGTAATCCAAGCGTAAAATACTAGAGGTGTAACGGTACACCAAAAGACATGTAAATTGAGATTAAATTAAAATACATCATTTGTGTGATTCAGGATACACACCAGAAAAGAACTTTTAATGCTCCATTGACATCCATTCATTGTCGTTTTCGCTTGCTTGCAAAAACAACCAAAAGCATCAAACTAACAACATTTCAGTTAATAAACTGTCAGTGCATAGCAGTAATGTTGAGCGGCGAGGTATTGTATCTAGATAAGTCTCAAAACCGCAGGGTTGTTTATATCCGTTTGGTAGCGTGCGACATAATGCCGTAAAGAGAAACTCAGTCAGTACTTCTGGGAAAAAAACTCTATAATGTGGTTGTCAGCAGCGCGATGCTCCAAGGCAGTGACTACTCCTAAAATGAACATAATAAACGCTTGTGTGTCACCAAAACACGTGTTTATAAGGTATATAAGTGTTTAAAACCAAATCTGACACAGAAGAAACTTTAAAAGTTAGATTAGATAGTCTAACCCTGATAGTACACAGGAATTATTGGCCAAAGCATTGCTGAGGAAAGTGAACATTATTAGGCTCGGTGCTGCAACCTAGCATATCACACTGTTTTGAATCTTTGATATTCTTTCAACAAAGATCATGATTAGCAGATGTTAGACAACAAAACATACGATACAGATCCCGTCTGTGTAGAGCTGAACCTCTGATTGATCCAAGATAATGTATTCCGTATGCTACAGGTCCAGAAGCGTTTTTTTTTTGTTTTTTGGGAAACTTGTGACAATTTTTTTTTTTACAATCTTTAAACAAAAGAAAAATAATCAAAAAGTAGTGAAGACGCAGACTCTGAACGACAATGGCCAACAAAAACCACAACAATTCCGGACGCGTATAACCAGTTACCATGACAATGAGTTGTTCAATGAACACCAAGCTTTCATGATGGACGCAGACATTCCTGCTCCCAATTAAAATAATCGCTGTTCATAACATCAGCAAGGAGAAAGCTGGGCTGTGCGTTTGGTTACAGAGGTGCATCTGTTGCTGGCTAAAGTGCAACGCAGTTATGCTTCCGTGTGGAAACTCACGGGTATCGGATCGACTGGTGTTCACAGAGAAATTCAAACACAAAGAGTTGTACAGCCACAATCTTAGAATGCAGATTATGCCAAGAGTATGAAAACAAACAGCCATAACTGTTTGTTCTCAAAGACTGTAGGGGGCAGCAGAGGGCTCTATGGCATGCATACAGCACTACACCGTAGTAGAAGTAGTTGCACTGTTGTTCACAACATTGCGACACCAGTGAGCTTAAAGGAAGAGTAAGAACTGTAATGCCGTTTACTACTGTTAGGAAAAAGACGAAAAAAGGAGATGATCCACTCATCCATTAAACAAGACAAAACCTTTTTTTTTCACTGCGTCCTCGCCTTTACCAAGTGTGATAGCAATTTCTCTCCAAGAACCCTGAACAATATTTTGATCACAGTGATGTCTATGGGCGGAATCATAAAGATGTCTGTATTTACAAGCCTCCGCCACTAGGAGCTCCTGCCTGTCCGCCATGATTTTCCGCGTGAGACCGGAAGGTGTGTGGTGCGGAAGCCTGGGGCTCCCTAAAGGCCGTGCGGAGGGGCGTGGTTGCTGAAATGACGTAATTTAGGTGCGTGGAGCTATGCGGACCTCGCGGATGCGTCAAGCACAAACCAACTTTACTAGGCTGTGGGTTCACTACAGTTGGGAACAACAAATTGCCGTTTGTTAATTTAGGGTCGGTTATATGCAAATTCTGCTTACTAGGGGTGTGAGGAAAAATCGATTCACGCCTGAATCTCGATTCCTATTTAACAAGATTCAGAATCGATCCGAAATGTTTGAGAATCGATAATCAAAAAATGTGTTTTCTGAACCTTTTTACATTTTCGCTTCGCGTAGTGTTTATCATTCAACGGCCACCGTCGCATTGACAGGTGTGATGCGCCGTTGGCTAGCTAGCGCCAGCTAGCTGTAGCCCCTAGGCTAAAGCTTGAGCATGAAAGACGAAAGAGAAATCCAGCCCGCCCCGTCTTTGCTGAAGGTAAATGTTTAGGCCGTCTAAAAGGTCTTCTCCATGTTAATGACACCCTTGGCTAAAGTTTTTTTTTAATAAATCTGCAGGTATATAAGAGCGATCTTTCTTTATAAGCTACACATAAACATCCAGCAGCGCTGCACACCTGTGGCGCTTTCAAGGAAGTCCGAAATATATACTGAGTTCAAAAACGTTAGGACTTTTAAAGTTTCTAACAAAAACAATGAAAATAATAACATAAGCCATAAATTTCTGTTTAATGATGGTTGATAAGCAACATTTGGTGCATACTAAATATTTTCAATGTATTTTCTACTATCAACCACAGAACAAACAAAATACATATTATTTTTTTTTATACTTCTTAAAATACATCAGCATTTTTTTTTCAAGACTAGAAATTTTGTTTAAAAGGTCTTGGTTGTCCAGTTGCAATTTCATGTCTTGTTACTTTTGAACCAGTTCCCTTCTCTCAAAATAGATTGTAAAATCCATTCTGTGTTGATGCCCTATTACATTCATGGCTCACTTCATCACAGACACTTGGCAGATCAAGTTGTGTGTATTACAAACACAAATGATGAATGAAAGAGTATTGATTAACAAAAAAAAATTGATTTCAATCGAGAATCGCTTGTAAATCGAGAATCGTTTCTGAATCGAATTGTCACCCCAAGAATCGGAATCGAATTGAATCGTGAGATGTTGTAAGATTCCCATCCCTACTGCTTACTGTGACATAACTAGCCACTTGTTCAAACAACTTATAGAAGCACAAGAAATTCTGACAGCAAAAACTTGATAAGATTATTTATTCATGTTTGGAGAGGCAGCAGAGAGCCAAAGGTCAACACAGAAGGATGAAAGAAGAGCTTTTCCTGGACCTGTGGAGTTCTATAAAACGAGACCTTTAAATAAAATTGAGGGGGTTTTAAAGAAAACCAGTTTTTGCTCAAATTAATGGTACACATCTCTGTATGAGCCAGAAAAAAATAAATATTCATCCAACAAGGGCCAGTCATCTTTGTGCTCACTGTGAATGATTATTTCCTAAATGAGAGGATGATTGTAGCTGGAAACCTCCTGAGGAGAACCATTTTAAGATCTTCGGGCACCAACAATCCACCAATCAGAGTCTATTCACAGTCCAGAGCCGGGCCGTGTTTCCAAGAAGTGGCAGGTTGCTGAGGAAGATACCTGCAGCCTGTCTGGTTTCCTGCAGCATTAGTCAGCAGCTCCATCAGTCAAGTGGAGTGATTGTTGTGCTGCATTAGCAACTATTTCAAGGAGATATTACATAACCATCTCAGACAAAGGGACAATCTAATGTTTAGCTTACGCCTATTTTCTTTGACAGCAGTGAAGAAAACCTGATGTGATTGGTTTACTACTTCTCATACGGAACCAATTTTCCTCCAGAAGTGCAGAGAGGTGGGGATCTGTCCCCTCAGAGAGTCAGTTGTCCTTTTCCAACACGAAGGAATGAATTTCTGAAGCTTAAAACAATAAACCGGCTCCATGATTTGGAGAGAGGTTAACGTGTTCAGGCAGATCAAGCAACGGTTTTAGGTGTCTGAGTGACAGCTTGTCTAAACTGACATTTGTAGGGGTCAGGCGCTTCATCTGGAGCTCCAACAGTCACTCACACAAAAGAAAATAAAGTATTCAAGCCAGCAAAGATGGAGAAGGACTTCCTACCTGAACCAGCTCTAATTAGCTGATGTTTCTGCTGTGTGCTGCAGGGAGACGTGCTCAGTGTTAATGCAGGAGATGCAGCGAGGAGGAAAATTTTGAGGATCGGGTGCAATTCCTACGCTTTTATCAGGTGAAGGTTGTAAATTTTCCTGCTGCAGGGGTTCCTCGCCAGGACAATGACTCAGTCATGATGAGTTTGTCCCAAAACACCTGAATCCATCTGCTGAGGGAGAGGAACACCTCACCTCCCAGAAAGGTCAGGGGTGAAAGTCAGGTCTGTAGAAGGTCAGAGATGGAGAAATATCTCTGACAGATAGATCGCAGCTACAATCAGCCCTGTGAGCAGCCGTGATCCCATCAATCAGTCAGTGGTCTGATTTTATTCATGATGACACGGGGAGAGAAATGCAGCCAATGAGAGAGCTGGCGGACTGTGAAACCTAATAAGCAGCAAGCTGTTCGCTGTGTGACTGAATCTGTACAATCAGCATTTGATTTGATGTCATAAATGAATATTTTACTGCAATAGTAGAAATATTTCACATAATCGAACAGTAGGATATTAGGAAAACATGCAATGTGACGATATTTCTGCCAACCTGACGATATTTTCAGAGTTCATCACAAACACAGACCCCAGATCAGGAGTCGTCTATAAACTAGTGACTTGAAAACAAATATTTTAATTTATACATTTTGTCACGAGATTTCCTGGTATTACCTGTGATGATAATTAAAATGGTGATAATGAAATATTTCTGACTTGCTTTGTGTCTTTTTTTAGGCATCTGACTACAAGTTAATGCAGTTTTCTGCTCTCACGGCCCCACAAACACAAACATAGCTCTTTAAAAACAGCATATTTCTTCTTAAAAAGGCTTCTTCAGGACACTAGTGACATAAAATGTGCGATGGTCATCTCTAAACTGCTACTCTAAAGTGGCTGCTGTTGATTATACTTTGAAATGTATTGATATTTAGCTAATGCAGCAGTGTCCAAAGTTTTCAAACCCAGGATTGGTTGTGAGACGGAAAAGCAGGAAGGATATAAATTGTGACCTCCAGCACAGGTTGCTGCCTTTATTTATTATTTTTTATTTCCCTTTATGGCAATGTTTTTCTCCTAAAATAAAATGTTTATGAAGCTTTTAGCATTTTCTTTCATCCTACAGTAGATAGCTCCACATCTCTCCAAGGACTTTTACTCTCATTGTTGGATAGAGACATTTTTTTTTTCTATATTATTTTTTTAATTGATCCCAAAATAATGTATTACAATCTAAATGCTTTGGATCTACAATAACGTACACATTGTCTTGTAAGGAAAAAAAATGATTACACAAAAATATATTATGCATAAAAAATAGTGAACGCTTAGTTTATTGTTTAAGTTTTAATGTACAAAAAATGTCTGAAGAGATTAGCGATAGAGAGGAAGTAATGGGAACAGAAGGAAACACCAACTAAGATGAATATATGCTGTTAAGTCTGCTGACGAGTTTTACCAACCAACAAAGCTGAGCGAAACATCCCGTCAGGCTGAGGGTTGTTATGGAAATGTCAGATCTGAATTATAATTCTTCTTCAAAGTGACTTTTTTAAGTGGGTCAGAGGCTGTTAATGCTGACTCACTGAAGCTGAAGGTTGGATTTGCTCCTCGTCAGAGAAGGTGGAGCTGGAGATCAGGAGCAACACGGGACAAACTGTCAAGAACTCAGAAGGTATTGTGTCTCCTTCTTCATCTACTGGATGTCAGAACCACTGGCTATCTCAATGGTACCCAAGGATACGGGACATTTACAACGGAAATGCTGACCCAAAAAGTCAGAGCTGCATTCAGCAATCAGCACAATCAGCATGGCCTGATGCTGCTTCAAGGAGGAGACATGAGCTGGAGTTTAATATACATTTATACTTTTTTTTTTTCAAACCCTGAGTCAATTTTGTCATAAACGGTTGCACCTCTGGATCCAATCCTACCAGTGCATCTATGCTACAAGAATGCCTGCCAACAAATTTGATATGGTTGATCTTGTCGTTGTTCTGCATCCTCACTTAAATGAAGCTCCATCACATCCTGGACCAGACCGGTTGTCTGGTTGTAAATAGTCTGTGGTGTCCCAGAGGGTGGCAGGCAGGCTGTTGTGCTTCGCACGCGTTCTGAAAAGCACAGAAACCACGCGTTCCCAGGGCTCAGCAGTATCAATTAGAGGTAGCCTGTGAGAAGATGTGCTTCTTCTGCTGCTGTGGTCTCGGTAAGATGTAGGAAACGAGGAAAGGGACTGGGAGGAGGCAGCTCCTCTAGCTGGATCTTTTAGAGTTTGGGTTTTTGTTTTTTCATGTAAAAAGTAACCAGATCCTCGAAATGAGCAGCTTTGCATTTTTTTCTCACTGTAAGCAAATAGTAATAATTATGGAGAACATAGCGCTATAGTAAATGCTACAAGAGGAAAATCTTTGTGACTCAAGGTTAGAGGTCAGGGTGACAAACCACAAGCTCTCCTGGGTTATAACAGCATCATCCGCACCACCTACAGAGCTCTACATACCTGGTTTTATACGTGGAAACCACCTCAACCACGACTTCAACAGAATAATTCAAATTGGTTTCCTTCATGGAAATAACTGGACAGAAATTATACAGTGGAAATGTGCTATTTTCAGAATATAAAAGAAGAAAACACCCTTTATTGTCCCAAAGAGGGGCAATTCAGTTGTAACAGCAGGAAAATGACAGCTAATATAGAACAATTCAGATTCTAACAAGAAAAATATAAAAAAGCAGAAATAAAAATCATATATGTACATAAAGATGGCAAACACGGATTTGAGGAATGCCTGGATAATTTAGATTTGCAGAATGTACATGCTTATTTGTATTCAAAAACAGCTTGATTAAAAAACATACACACACAAAAAACTAACAGCAGATATGGCTACATTTTTCACTGGATGGATTAACATTTCAACAATAGTTATAATGCATAAAAGCTCCATTTATTGTCTCAACTGATTTTGTCTAAAGAAACCGGGCAGATTGTATGGCATTATTCATTTACCAGCAACTTCTCCTCCTGAACAAGCATATGGGAAACGTGGAAAGTGTGCGAGCTCACACACCAAAAAAAGCTTTTTCTGATAGTGGTTATATATGTATTAGGGTTGTAACGGTTCACAAAAATCACGGTTCTCTATGTTTTCGGTACACTTTAATTGAAAAAATAAATACAAAATATGTGTTCTGGTTCGGTCAATCTTTCTTTTTCTACTGTAGCTGCAGGAGGAACCATTAATGTTCCCAGATAGCAGCGTTTACTGATAGTTGGAGGTTTTGGTGTCACTTTTTAAGATTTCCCTGCAGAACCTTGCACTGGGATCCAAGTTCCTCACGTAAATATTCTGTTGTTGTTCAGGTAGAAAACAGCTGGATTCATTGGGTACATTTCAAGATTGTCGTACTGTGAGAATCTTATACAGGCATAAGGCTATTTGAAAATATCACTAAGTAGCTGCGGGCAATACATTTTTATAAAACTAGCAAATATTTGATAATTTCTGGACCAAACATGGTTTCTAGTTACTCATAACTTTAGCTTAGAATTATATGATAGAAATAAATAATTCAAATAAACTATTCTCTCTGTTTGGGAACTTTAAGAATATTTCTTAGATCCTATCTGGGAGATCAATGAGTGTTTTAACTGGTTCCAGATGTTCCCACTAATTAACCCATGTCCCAGTAAACCAGCACTGAGTTGGCATGTCTGTGGCACATGTGAGCTCATCATCTGAGTCCTTTGTTGCACTAAAATGGAGCCAGAACTTTGAGAGCATGTGTGCTGGAGCACGTACGACTGTAATGAGTTTAAGCGGCTGGTACTGACTCGGTGTTCTGATCAGCCGCTGAATGCTGAGCTCTTATTTTTTGTTGTTGTGCTAATAAAAAACGAGGCGACACAACAAAGGATTAGTTCTTCTCAATTTGGCGACAAATGGCGCTCTTCGCTGACTCCAGGGAGAACAGAAGGACCACACAACCCCTTCTTCTTAGAATAGACAAAGGCGCTGCCTCTGAACCGGCCAACTTGTGTCATAACCTTTTCGAAATGATCCAGCGCTCCTGGATGGCGAACAATGCCCCAGAGATGGAGAGGGGAGACTGACTTTTCCGTCTCCAGGCTGAACTGAAGGTTCCCTGATGGATATTGGGGACAGGGGAGGTTTTGTTTCTGACGGCTCTGGGTTCTCTGCTTTCACGTCGTGCTCCCTCCCATCAACAGTGCTGGTAATCTCATTAATATGAAGAGGGCCAAGAGCCCGAGAGCGGCCACCGCTTAAGAGCCATCAGCCAGCTTTAGCCCCAGGAAATCCAACCCCTTGTCGGGACCCATTAACAACTTAGTCCACCGGAGTCAAATCATTTCAAACCCATGTCAGCGGCGTGACCCACAGCCAGCTGTTGCTAATTGGTGGCCCATTTCAAAACATTGAAGTAGGCGCACACAAAGCTCACACAGCAAATGGATAATGCGATTTAGTCGGAATCTTGGCTAATCTTCTATTGTTGCTGAAACAGTCAGATCCATCCATCATTTTAAACGCTGTGTATTTCTTGGAGGCTTTGTTGCTTTTCTCACATAACTGAACACCGTCCGGAGTCTTTGCCGCAAATGACCGAAACATTTGGAGGACCCTCTCTGTTTAATATAACAAATCACTCCCATTTAAGACAATTATCTGTAGGTTAGTGACTGTGCAGCATGCGGTCGGTCTCTGTGCCGCTATGACCACACGATGTCTTAGGCAAGATAATCTGTTTGCTTTTAATTAAAACAGCAGAGTGCGAAAGCTAAGAAAACAGACAAAGAAGACCCTGCAGCACAGTGGAGTAAATCCCTAAGACGTCATTCTACCAGCATGCGACTAACCCAACATGACTGCTACATTTGGCCAGTTTCTCATACCAGCAAAGAGCAGTCATGTGATTAGGGAGCATCAGAACCTGATTACTGTTGCTTTGAGACGGTGTAACCTGACAGGACGAGCAGGCAGCGAGGGCGTCCCAAGAAACGGTGATCCTGGTGACTCCCACACCCACTGTGATCCACACAATCGAACCAAAGTCGCCTTCGCAACATTGACTCGTACGATTTGGCATCATAAATCCCTGCATGGACACAATATTTGGTTGGATATCAACCACCAGCGTTCAGTTCCACAATATTTTATTTTTTCAAAAGAGAAATTACGATATCATCCGAATATCTTCAAAGAGTTGTAGTGGATCATGATGCTGTGGTGAGGAAGGATCTCCTGTAACAGTCAGTCTATCACCAAATCTAAGGAGGCCTCTGACTGAAGACTGTTGCTGTATGACAGCCTCATGACCATCCTAACAGCTCAACATACAGGCAGCAGAGAGGATGTTCCAGAGTATCATCAGTTAGCTAGCTCTGCTAATCCGCCTCATTTGCTTTTGCTGCTCCTCTTTCAATCTGTGTCTGGCTGTGCTGGGTGTGAATAACATGTTGGTTAGAGTACAACAATAGACGGACATTGGGTAGACCTGAGATGCTGAAGCTCAGAGAGTGGGGGGTAAATTGTGGAAAGGGGAACAACTGGAAGGAAATGTGTATTATTCATAATTCAATATCTTAATGGTAATATTCAGCGACATCATGAACATCATGTTGCCCCAACAAAAACCTGCTGAGTTCATAATTTACTGGAATTAGTTTATTTTCTGTCATTTGGCAAACGTATGTTCGCTGGACTTCAACTCCCACCAGTTCTTTAAGACTGATGGAAGTCTAGACACCATCTGGACCTGGAGCTTATGGGTCTCCAGCAGTGTGGAAAGGACTAAGTTCTCTGTGTGAAAGGTCTTTAAGGATTATTGTATGATACTGTAAACCCAGTTTTTGTTTCTAGTTAAACTTCTGAGTGACCATTAAAACCTATAAAAACCTGCTAGCTTTAACAAATATTAGTTGATTGCACTATCTCGCTGAAAGATCAATTGCACTTATCGGGTTTAATCAAGATAAATTGTTATTAGCGCTGGGCGATATGGCCTCAAATCTATTTTGGGATATTTATTTTTATATGTCAAAATGACTGCGAATGGATGATCACTTTCCAGACAAACTGCAGCAGAACAACTTCAAAGAAGTTGTGCAAAATGCACTTAAAATTACTGAATTCTTATTCCAAAATAGGTAAAAGCAAGAATTATCTTAACATAAATAAAGGTGAAATATTTTAAATAAAAGCTTAATTTTCTGAAATTCTTTGTTCTTGTGGAGCGTAACTCTAGGCATAAAACCGCTAGAAAAGTAAGTTTATTAGAGTTCCTACTACAGATGCACCGATACCGTCTAATGTAACTGATACCATGAACCGATACTCAAAATGTGGAAAATATTTAAAAAATGCACATAAAAGGTTCATTTTTCAATTGAAATTGTATTTTTCTGATAATTTTATTTTTTTAATCTGTTATTTTGTCTTAGTTATGTTTAGTTAGTAAAGTCTGGTGCCTTTAGTCTCTTTAAGAAAGGTGGAAGTTATACAGTTTATTAATTCAGCAATAGTATCGGGTTGGTATCGGGTATCGACAGATACACAAAATCCAGGAGTCGGTATCGGGACTGAAAAAAATCGTTTGGTGCACCCCTAGTTCCTACCCAGAGACATTTCAAAGTGCAATATCACATTTAATTTATTTAACCTGGCTTCACATGTAAACATGGTTAGCCTAATTTATTTCATAGAAAACATTTTAATAATTGCAAAACTGGCCAACTATTTGAAAAGTAGAATGGAAAGCATCCTATGTAAAAATGTGAAATAGGAGTATTTATGGAAGAATGTTGTTCAAAAAAGTATATCAGTAAATAAATCAGCAAGTTAATAATTTGTGGAGGTTTTGTTGCTGCTTACATCAGTGCTGATATCATTTATGCATGAGTGCTACTTTCTCTCAATGCTATATTCACTTTGGGCCGTCCGGGTCAGGGGGGACACTGACTACAGGCAAAAAACACATTTTAGGTTTGAATCCACTTCAAACAGTCCCTTCACACTGCTGCCAGCCAGGCACATCTGGAAGCAAAGCATGATGGGATCTGGAAGCCTGAAGAGCTGGAGAGCATGCAGTGAGTCGCTGTCTGCAGGCAGGATGGTAATTACAGGGTCCTGAAACCAGAGATACTATGGCTGCTGGGCCGCCGCCTTTGACCTCTCAACATAGAAGCTCTAACCTCCTTAACCAACAGTAACTGCAACGTAAGTTTGGTTCCACATCACTGCACTGAGACACGCTGCCAACACAGAGACAGGATGGTACCGATGGACAGGGGGAAAGTAGAACTCTGCATCCTGTCATGAAGACTTCAGGGGTTGAAGGACTTCAGCCGTTGTCTACGGTCAAACTGCTGACTATAAATCATCCCCTCCGCCCGGGGAAGGTGCGTCCTTCCTTTTGACCTGCGACCTTCACACAGCCTCATACAGACAGGTCTTACGTTACCACACTAGGACAGAGTAACGAGGAGGATACAGTTTATCAAACGCGTCGCCATCCTGGCAGGGAAGGATAATCCATAAACCTGTCTGTCTGAGTGGAGGTGGAACTTACAGCGCCGTGAAATAAATGCTAATACCGATGGACGTTTGTCACATTTAGTCGTAAGTAGGAACCTGTTTTACTGATATTTTGTTTATAGACCATTTTGTTTATAGGGCAGAGAATGGATACCTGAGATGTAATGAACAAATGTTAAAACGAGAATAGTTCATTAACTTTAAAGGTTGCCAAGCAGAGTTTGATAAACAACTCAGATTTCACAAAATACATTTTAAAAGAGGGAAAGCACTTCAATTAGATCAGTTACTAAATAGAAGTCCTAATGTATTCTGGAAATAAATAAATAAGTTAGCTCCCAAAAGAAACACATTTATTCCACTGGAAGTTGTTGGTGAGAATGGGAAATCTATAATTGGAACTGAACAAGTGTTAAAAAGATGGGAGGCAGATTATAGTGGCCTTTATGCATGTACTAGCTCACATCTGTTTGACAAACAATTTTTAGTCCATATCTGCCAGAATAAATGTTCACTTGAAAATAAAATACTCAATGCCAATCCACATTACAGTAATTATATTCTGAACAAATAAATCTCAGTAGATGAAATGCAGGAAGTTATAGGACACACAAAAGCACATAAACTTGTAGGTGCTGACAGACTGTCCAATGGACTTCTTAAATGTCCCAGACTGTTAACTGTCCTTCATTGTCTGTTTAATTTCTGTTTCCTGACTGGTATCATCCTAGACTGGAGTAAATCTATCATTAAGCCAATTCCTAAGTCCTCCCAGGCATATCCAAGGGTTCTATTAAATTATAGAGGTATTAGTATGATCAGTACTGTTTATAAATCGTTTTCTGGTATCTTGAATAAAAATCTTTGTACATAGAGGTAAATAAATCATTGGTTGATGAACAATATGGATTTAGGAAAAACAGAGGATGCATTGATCACATTTGTGTCCTATCCTCTGTAAGGGCGAGACTTCAGGAAGGTCAAAGTACTTTTGTTGACTTTGAAAAAGCCTTCGACTGGGTAAATAGAGAGCTTTTGGAGTATAAGTTATTGTGCGTGGGTATTGATGGAAATTTTTATAAATTAGAAAAAAAAGAAGAAAAAAAAGGTCCTGACTTTGATTAGGCCATTCTAACCCATGAGCAGCTTTAATATCAGGCCTGGATCCATGACTTCCTGATAAAACAAACATTTTTTGGCACTGAAGGATTGAGGGTCAAACCAGGTAGTCAGCAGCAAAGGAGCACCACAGGGAATTGTACTCTCACCATTCTTTTTTACTCTGTACGCCTCCAGTGCAAGTCAGCGACCTATCATCTGTGGAAATATTCAAATCTGCAGTCGTTGGGTGGATCAGAGATTAACAAGAAGCTAAATTCAAAGGGCTGGTTAGCTTCTGCGTGTGAACAGATGTAACTGGAGTTTTAGGTGTCGCAACGTGACTGTCCACAATTTCTGAATTAAATCAGAACCATTTCATTTTAGTTCTGCAGCCTCTAACAGGTTCTCTTTCATGATCGTCCTGGATTTAGCTCCATCCATCTTCCCAGCAACTCGGACCTGCTGAAGACAAGTTTTCCACAGCATGATGTTGCCACTACTGTGTTTCAATATGGGGATGGTGAGCTTAAGGTGATGCACATATAGCATCTATTATATGGACCAAAACTGTAAATTTTGGTCTTTTCTGAGCATAGCACAGTTTCTGAGCATAGCACTGTACACTGTTCTTCTTGTTGCTTTCATTCAACAAAGCCCTTCTTCTCAAAAACTATTCAATACAGGCCAGATTTGGGGAGTGCTTTCATGCTTATCATGTTAACAGATTGTTCTCTAATGTTCTCTAAAGAACCTCTGAGGTCTTCGGAAAATGGCTGCACAGAACAGCTTTCAACAGACAGAAATATGTAGCACTGGATTTGATTTAGTGAATCAGAGTTTGGAAGGCTAAACACAAATGCATGGAAAGCCCCCCCAGTGGACAGCAGCAGAGATGTGAACTTAATGACTCTTTATCTCCATTTTTCCAGCGCAGGTGTCAAATCTGGGAACGCGCTATTGATCCGCGAGGAAGAGGAAGAGCATCCCCTTGGGCAATTTGGCACACCAGAGCGGGTCACTCCTCCAGGAAGCCAATTTTACCCAGAGAGAGGCTCGAGCTGACTGCAACCTCAGAAATCTGTTTTACAGTATTCAGGATAAATATTTAACATCATTTATGAAATGTTTTAGCTAGAATCTGATCTCGTGTTTGGCTTCGTCGCTCGCTGTATGAACCGTGAAATCTTATTAAAGGGAAACCACTGAACGCACATTAGATACGGGAGCGACTGCGTCTTGTTCCCTCTGTGAGCCAATCAAACAAGCAGGGGCAAAGAGGAGACATCGTCAATCATCAGAGAGATCAATGCTGCACTGTGACAGACACAATCATTTTCTGCTAAATGATCAACCAGATTCATTCGATTCTGCTTAAAGGCACAATATGTAAAACATAAGCAGTGGATCTTCCTTCTTTCTGCATAAGGTGTTAAATTAACTATGACTGATGTCTTTGCCAGTAAATAATGTACACCTCTGGTCTACAAACCTGCAGGGTGTTTGTGTAAGCTCACAGTTTGATTTATGTCCATCATACATTCAGCATCTTCCATGGATCAGAGCTTCTTTACCAGAATCCTGTGAGCTTCGTCTCCACTCGGACACCGCATCAGTGTGTTATATCCCTGTGTGCATCCCAGACTGTTTCTATGCATAAATAAATATATAAATATGTCTCTGCTGCATGCAGTATCTCTCCCCCTGGGTGGAGCCCGTGGAGACATACGGCTGCTAATTGCAAGCCGAGCGCGTGGCGTTAAAAAACAGATAACGCTGGATGACACAGCCTGAGATAAAAAAAAAAATACCCCATAAAAACGTCAGTGGCTGCGGCTGGCAAAGTCTGTCATCCATATGTTTCATAAGAAACCTCCAATTAATTGGACCAAAACAATATTTATTGTGACTTTATGGTGAGATCTTGTCACATAAAAGAATATGGCTTTCAGAAAGGCAAGCAGCACTACAGGAATAACACAGCATCCTCTCGCCTCCTTTTACCTCCGAGCAACTACCGGTCCATATCAAACCTACCATTCTTAGGAAAAGTCCTAGAAAAAGTAGTATATCAACAGTTCACTTACTTTCTCCTGTCTAACAATGTGTTTGATACTTTCCACTCAGGCTTTAGGCCCCACCACAGCACTGAGACAGCTCTGATCAAGGTGACAAATGATATAAGCATGAACACCAACGCAGGCAAAGTCTCAGTTTTAGTTCTGCTGGACCTGAGCGCTGCCTTTGTCACAGTGGACCATGGGATCTTACTTCACCGGTTAGAAAACTGGGTGGGAATCTCTGGTACGGCTCTAAACTGGTTCAATTCCTATCTGGAGGACAGGATGTACTTTGTCCAAATTGGCAACTGTGACCCAGACAAAATTCCCATGACCTATGGAGTCCCCCAAGGGTCCATCCTGGGACCACTTTTATCCAACTTGTACATGTTTCCATTGGGTCGGCTAATTAACAGCAATAATGTGTCTTCCCATAACTATGCAGATGACACTCAGATCTACGTGTCACTGACGGCAGGTGAACATGGGCCTATAGATTCACTCTGTCACTTTATTGAACAGATCAGTGTGTGGATGCAAAACAACTTTCTCCAGTTAAACTCAGACAAAACTGAGATCATTGTTTTTGGCCCACAGACACAAAGAGAAAGTGTTATCAGTCTTCTTGAGTCTCTCTGTCTTCAACCAAAAAATCAGGTTAGAAATCTAGGGTTAATCATGGACTCGGACCTGAACTTAAACAGCCACATCAAAGCAATAACATCAACAGCTTTTTACCATCTGAAAAACATTGCTAAGATCAGAGGAATAGTGTGGAAACCAGACTTAGAGAGACTTATCCATGCATTTGTCTCCAGCAGGTTAGACTACTGTAACGGCCTGCTCACTGGCCTCTCTAAACCAGCTGTTAGGCAGCTGCAGTACATCCAGAACGCTGCTGCTTGAGTCCTGACAAGAACCATGAAATACGACCATATTAGCCCAGTGCTCCGGTCACTGCACTGGCTTCCTGTCGCTCAGAGAATAGAATTTAAAACAACTCTGCTTGTGTACAAGCCTTTTTTGATGGTTTGGCACCAAAGTACATCTCTGACATGTTAGAGACATATGAACCATCTCGGGCCCTGAGAACTTCAGGGAGGGGTCTCCTGGTGGTTCCCAGAGTCAACAATAAACACGGTGAGGCTGCATTTCAGTTTCAGGCAGCTAAAATATGGAACAGTCTTCATGAGGATGTGAGACAAGCCTCAACTCTAACAATGTTTAAATCCAGGCTGAAAAAAGTTTTTTTTACCCGTGCTTATGACAATTGAAAGTATTTTATCTGCACTCTTGCTTTTTATTGTAATTAATTATTTTTTAAGTTGATGTTTTTTTGTTTGTTTTTTCCTGTTTATCTGTTTTCTTAATTTATGCAACTGTAAAGGACTTTGAATTGCCTTGTGTATGAATTGTGCTCTACAAATAAACTTGCCTTGCCTCCTCATGGGCAGACGACAGCAACGTTCACACAGCTCAGCTGCAGGCCTGGGCCAGCAGGAGGGAAATATTACAGGATCACGACTTTTACACCACAATTTAAAGTAAAACACGATCTAAAACGAAAAGCAAAACTTACTCCAACTACTGCTAAGAATTATTAGATTATTTCTAGAATAAGGTCGCTCATGGTTGCAGCATGTTGGAGCAGCTTTCTTCCATTCTGGTTGATGTTTGGATAATTTTTCCTTCTGGTTCTGAATGCTTTGCAGATGGAATTATTTTGACTATTTTTTCACTTTCTTACAGTTGTTATGATGCGTAGCCATGGCAACACGGTAGAAGTGGGTAGAGTAAACCGTACTTTAGCAAGTGTAGCACTACTTCAATACATTTTTTTACTCCAGTAAAAGTAAAAAAGTGGTCATACAAGAAAATGACTCGAGTAAAAAGATATTTCCCTAAAATGTCTGAGCAGAACTGAGCAACTATGATGTCATCAAAGGGAGAAACATATAATTTTATGTACAAATTCTGTTATTTTAATTATTAAAATGGAAAAAAATCCATGCAAATAAATAACATAATTACAAAATACTAAATTCAGGCAAAAAGAAATACCAGTACAATACAAATTTAACTAATAAAACGAATGCATACAGAAGGTGAAATGTGTATAATGTGTGTAAGTCACTCAGAATGGGCTATGGATCCCGATAATGTACTCAAGTTAAAGTAGCAATATTTCGTAATAATACTACTTAGGTAAAATAAAAAGTAAGGTCAAGTAAATCTACTCTTACTTTTTTTTCTTCCAAAAAGTTACTCATGTTAATGTAACTACTTACTAACCATCTGTGTTTTACTTTTTTCTGTTTGTTTTTTTCTTTTACAAATGGGAGCATCTGATTAGCTACTAAAAAGTTTAAATAATAGCTGAACTCTGACCCCAAATCCCAGAGAGAGAAGGAGGAGGTTCAAACCATCTTTTCCATCCATTGTGTACCATATTCCACCATCTCTCTGACTGGCTTTCTGACAATACAACAAGATAGATTTAAAAAAGAAGCAGCAAAAGCAAATGAGGAGGATTAGCAGGGCTGGACAACTGAGGGTCTCATATAGGACATGATACAGTGAAATATAATCTTTGCTGCCTGAATACAGAGCTGATAGAATGTCATGATGGTCATGAGACTATTATACAGAAACTGTCTTTATAACAACGTCTAAATCCCAGGAACCAACCAATCATTGCTACAAAACAAACTGAGTGTCATAAACTGAGAGCAGCGTCCAAATAAACAGTAAGACAAGAAAAAGGAAACCACTATACTTTAAGCCAAAAGGCCTCCGAGAATGTCCAGAACAAGAAGAGTTAAATATGTGAAATAATAGAGGAAATAAGGGGATTAAATAAGTGGAAGTCGGGTATTAACGCACTGTTTCTGCATCTGTTGGCGGGTTTAAAAGCTCAGCAGCACCTGTTAGAATCAGAACCAACATGGAGAAACAGCTTTCGGTTTCTACGCTCCCCTCATCTGGAACCAACTTCATGATGACTCCAAAGCTGCTGAAACACTGCTGCTCCAAATCAAAACTTAAAACTAATCTGTTTAGAGCTGCTTTCAAGTAAACAATTATGACGTTTATGCTTTTGAAACATGAATTCATGTTTCAAAGTCATTTTTGCATCCATGTTATTTATTCATTTATAAATGTCAGTTTCAAACAAAATATTGAATTTACAAATACAACAATATTGATATCCGAAGTATTTTTTAACCTCCAAACTAAATAATTAGTTTCAAGTAAACAATTATGACGTTTATGCTTTTGACTTTCTCTTAATGTTTTTGATTAATTGCTGTTTGTTACTTTCTCTAATGTATTTTTTATGCTTTTTATGTTTCGTACTTTTCGTTTTGTATGCTTAATTGCTGTTTTTACTTTCTATGGTTCAATTATATGTTTGGTTTCTTTACCACCGAATCATGTAAAACCTTATTGTTGTTGAAAGTGTGCTATACGAATCAAAATGACCTTGCCTTGTAAGGTATACGCTGCACCAGACGTGAGTAGTGACTAGTTACATTTACTCAGTTACATTTAAATGAGTAACCTGTAGGAGAAAAAAATACTTTTAAGAGTAGCTTTACTACCCCATACCTTTTACTTTGACTTGATATTGTTAAGAAGTATCGCTAATCTTACTTGCGTAATATTTCTAGATTTAGTTTTTAATTTGTTTAGTTTGTTGTATTCTGACTTCTAGTGAATACCTAACATTTTCACTGGACATACTTTTTACCTTGTTCTATATGTAAATTAGCAGCGAGTATTGGTACTATATTGAAGAAAACGAACTTGGAAAAGTTTTACTTCTGCTTAAAATGTGTTATCTTGTAAATATATAATGTATTTGCCTTATTTTTTTTCCATTTTGGTCTTTAAAATAGAATTTTCCCAAAACGATACATACTTGTATCTGATGTCATCATTTAGAAAAATATTAAATCAGATTTTACTCTGTATTCAAGTAGCTTTTTTCCCCCCAAATACTTATTTGGTTTAACTCAAGTAATTTTTTTAGATGGCTACTTTTTACTCTTCTTTGAGTACATTTTGGGGGTACTCTACCCACCTCTTCTGCACTGACGCAAAAACAATAAAGTTAATATTTTTTTACCATCATATCTTTATGGGTTTATTAAAATGAACATAAGAGGCGACGACAGACATTCCCTTATTTTGTATCGGCTTCCTGTGACCTACATCAAGACATGGCTGGTGAATAAAGAGCCTGAGGCACCAAGAGCATTCAGCCATCAAATATCAAAAGGCCGGCTATGAGTAATGCATTATCCCGCATGAGAGCCAGCCTAGTCCCATACACGGATGGTTTCCAGCTGAGAGGGTGACAACCCTCCCTATTTTTAGGGGAAATTAATAATTAAATACACTCAAAGCTTCAGACGATTGCATGTTTAAAATGACTGAAACTGATGCTGGAGAGCGAAAGACACTTTCATTCAACTGCACAACTCCAGCTGCTTCAGCAAGACTTCAAACGCTTTGCAACAAGCCGTCCAGGTGGGCAACATTTCACTGTGAGCCCTGAAGGAACAATATTGATCCTCCAAAGAACGGGATGCTGTTTGTAAAGTTACACAGTCAAAATTCACCAGCACTAATTTAAGTTATTTAGCCTTGCATAGGAGGAAACATGAATTCATTTTTCAAAGTCATTTTTGCATCCATGTTATTTATTAATTTATAAATGTCAGTTTCAAACAAAATATTGAATTTACAAATACAACAATATTGATATCCGAAGTATTTTTTAACCTCCAAACTAAATAATTAGTGAGCAATCAAAACCTCCTAGCTAAATCTATAGCTTCAAAGTAAATTATTGAACTTATAGCTTTAACATTTGGCTAAAATCTAAACAAAAGCCGTGCCCTGATGCTGCTTTATCATTGTTGCTGTAAATCCATCACTGAACTCTGAAATGTTGGACATGAATGGACGAAAATAAAGAACGATAAAGAGGGGACATTTTGCCTCGACAGCAGTTTATGTAGCGCTTCTGGGACTCAGCTTTTATTTTGATAGTCCACTTTGCATATCAGTTAAATAAATAATTCTAAGCTCAAAGCTAAATATTTAGCTAGCCGATTGCAAGCTAAATATTTAGTTTGAAACTGGGATATTTATAAATGAATAACTAACATGGATTCAAATATGACTTTGAAAAAAAAAACACAGTTTTTTTCCTCTAATGACAGTTTAAATAACCCAAATATTTGCTGTTAATGTTTATGTGTAAGTTTGTAAGAGTAAATTTACAAACATTACACATAAAAATGATATATTGCTGCGATGCTTCAGGTCTAGCCTACTATTATACTATATTTTAAATACATTTTCAGGAAGTCTTTACTCTGGACTAGTTCTGTAATGAGAGATTATTTACTACTTTCACGATTAATAAAAAATGCTTTAAAAGAACATATTTAAAGTACATTTAGGATGAATTTATAAAGGGCGGGCCGATGCAAACACACGTGTATAAAATCTGACAGTGATTTCTGAGAGCTTTCCATCACTCCGCAGCGCTCCGCAGCCACATTCCTCCCTGATACCTGATGCTTGCCCTCTGCTGCTCGGATTCAGCTGCAATGAAGGGGCTGCGCGGCCGGAGTCGGAGCGGCAGAACAAGGAGGAGCAGCGAGCTGCTCCGTCACTCGTGGAAGTACCTGTCATCGTAGCAGAAATCGGCTCCCAGAGTGTTGACGTACAGGACCAGAGCCACGGCGCCGCACAGCAATTCAGCGAACATCTCTGCCTCCCGCAGACTTCAGGGAATCACACGAAGAACGCAGACAAAATGACAGGCAAACAAAAAGGGAATAAAGGGCGAAATGTGCAGAGCGAGTCGGACTGGGGGGCTGCAGATCGCGGCCACTGTTCTCTCTCAGTCCCCGTCTTTGTCAGGATGTCTCTGCAAGAATAAGTCCATGCTGCCCCCCCACCCCTTCATCCTCGCTGAAGTGCATAAAGTGGATAATCCATAAAGGTGGCTTTCTGTCTAACCCATGGTGGGTCTGTGGCGGGGAGCTCTACACCCTGCTGGGAGTTAAGAAGAAAATAAAACAGCGTTCAGTGGATCTGTGACAACATGCTGCACGCCTCCCTCCTCCCCGACACACACACACACACACACACACACACACACACGCATACATACAGAGAGAGGGCGGGGGGGCAGAGATGCTCACAGAAACGGCCGCCGCTGCTGGAGGAACGTCGTGATTCAGAATGAGGTCAGACTGCTCGTCATGAAGCCACAGCATCCGTTTAGACTTTCAAAATAAAAGTTTTGGCTTTGACGCCAAATGAAAAAAAAACAAGTAGAGCCAGAGCCCGTCTACGGAGAGATGTGCCACTCTCTATTTAGTCCCACTGTAACGAATTTTGGTTGTAGTTCTACCAGCGTTCCACTGGGAACATGAGTACAAGATGAATGGGAGTCTATGGAGCTAGACGGCTAAATTTGTCTCTTTCACTCGATTGCCGTTGAGAAATCTCAGATCTGATTGTAGGTTTAACAAGTTCAACATGGGTTATAGGCTGAAAGTTGAATGAACGAGTACGTATGTCCTTTAGTTTTCTTACATGTTGAGTTATTGTTGCCCATAACACGCTAGCATTTTGCTAATGAACACGGATTGGTCAGTGACTCATTACGACCAGATGTACCGCTTGACATCTGATTCGTTGGCATTTTAATTGCAAAATTTTGCAGTCAAATAAAATATAAGTCACTTGACAAACACAGTCATAATGTACATCATTAGTTATCATTCAAACTGAGGTACAACATATGTGTGATTCAGGACATAAGACAAAGCGGACCAGAAAATAACTTTTATGGCTCCGTTGACTTCCATTCATTATTTTTTCGACTAGGGGACCCAGAGGCCAACCAGAAGGGGAGGAGACTTATGGTATATTCAGACCAGGGACTTTGTCAGCGTCATCAACGTCAAGATTACATGTTAAGTCTATGGTTGAGGCCGTTGGAGGAGCGTCACGCTCTCTGCGGCGCTTTGTGAGCTTTGGCTCTGTCAACTTTTCTTGCTTTTCATGCTTCGAAACTCATAAAGCCAGCAGCGCAGAAGTTCAGCCTGTTGAACTTTTGACGGTGCTGACCAATCAGAGTTTATAATTGTAGTGATGTAACTACACATATTTTGAATGTAGCGGAAGCAGGAAAAACCTACATTTTAAGTCTAGAAAACGTAGATTTAAAAAAATCATAAATAACACTTACTGAAGACAGATGGACAGGCGCTCTTCGGGAGGAACAGAGAACCTGTAGTTGGTGTCCTGGTAGGAGATTCGAGCTCCGATGCGGCCCAGGAGGTCGTCAAACTGGGCGCGGGACAGACGGAAGTACTGCTGAAAGTTAACCTCATCCATACGTAGCTCCTGGAGCAAATGGTTAAACACCCCAAACTCAGAACGCATCCGTAGAATAGGGTGTATCCACAAACGGCGCTGATGTTGCCAAAGTCGACATTGTCTAGCTTTATTTAGCAAATAAAGCCAAGGCACTCTCTCAATACTATCTGCCATAGTTCAGAATATCCGACAACAGAAGAAGCCCCGCCCATGCGCTCTTTTTTGCTCAGAAGTGGCAGGCTTTGCAAGCTTCAACATAGAAGCGTCAAACTAGATGCTTTGTGAGCTTTGCCTGACGCTGAAAAAGCCCTTGGTCTGAATGCACCATTAGGCTCCCCATTACTCCACAGACCTCCATTCATTCAGCACTTTTCATGAGAACGGTGTCATAAGGAACCAGAGTGGAACTTCAACCAGTTCAGAAGCTGGAAGTTCAATAAGAGTGGCACTACTCTTCTTATTAGATATTCTCTGGTAGAGCCCAACCACGGGCAGTTCTATAGAGGGGCCAATAGGGGCCAGTGCCCCTGTAGAACTGGTCTTGTCCTCTGTACTGAAGAGATAATACTAAGTCAGTTTCTTTTGATGAATTGCGCTGGAAGAAAAAACATAGCTAATTGGTCCTTTTCAACTTCAGTTTAATTAATCATTTCAGCATAATTTATTTTTTTATTTTTTTCTGTGCCCCCATGAAAAAACAGTGGCCCCACCCTTTTTTGTGTATGTATTTATTTGGCCATTATTTATTTGTATTAAAATCTTTTTTTATTTTAGTCCTTAAAATCTTGGAATTTGCTATATGTTGATATTTTTCTTCTGTCTGACTGCATCATTTTAAAATATCTTATCAAATGCTATGATCAGTGACTCAGTGCTTAAACTTATCTAGTTTAATGTTTTTGAAAAAAATACTTCTGTGATAACTTCATTCACCAATAAAGTAATGGAGGTGTAATTTTTCATCTTCTTTATAAGCCAAGTTTGATTCCCACAAACAAGGACTGTTCGCTTTTACATGACTAGTAAAACTTCTCGATACTCTAGGGCAGGGGTGCCAGACTCATTTCCATTTTGGGCCACATCAAGATCATGAATGTTCTTAGAGGGGCAGGAAGTACTGATAAATCTATCTCAATCTAGATGTTAAAATATGAATAAATATCTATGGATGCAGCAATACCACTTTTTTCAATCTGTTACAATAACAATACTTGGATCGGAGTACCTGCTGATATTGAGTACCAATACCATAACTCCTACCACACAGAAAATGCAATGAATTGGTTTTATTTTCTTCTCTCTTTGCTACAATAAAGGACAGTGAATCAGATAAAAGATAAAATATTAATAAAAATTGCCACAAAACTATATATTTTTTGATTATATTAAATCAAACTATAAAATATGAAAAAAAAATAAAAAAAATCTTATCAGTCTAATATAAATTGTGATGAACTAATATCAATACAGTTCACTATTTAAGTGGGTATTTATAGTTGAATACTTGACATGTTTGAACCACATGATCTAAAACAAGAGGCCAAAATAATGCATTTACTGCTCTTTCTTTATTTGAATGTTGACTGGTTTAAAAATATTGCCTAGTTTTAAAAAAAGGGGGGAAAGATCATTTATTTGAAAATTTAGATTTATGACAACAAACTTTAGTTGGACAAATTCGTAAATTAGATAAAACGGGTCTTCCATGTCTGAACAGTAATAAAAAAAAGAAAAAAAAATCACAACGGAGAGAAAAATTTGAAGTGATAAAAGAAAGTACAGAACAAAGATTTTGTCAGGGTCGCTTCAATGTTTCAGACTTCTTCCTTCTTTTGAACTTTATTGTGGAGGTCCACTTTATCTACTTCCGTTCCTGGGCTGGGTGTTTGCGCCACAGGACGCATCTGTGACTCATGTGGCCAGGACATCTCCAACGCATGCGCACCGCCTCCCATTAAGTGATGGCGCGGGTTAATCCGGATCCTTAATCCTGATGCGGAGAGCAACCAGCGGTCTGCAGTTAGTCTGGAACATAGACTGTAAATACAGTACAATCAGTCAGGTCTGGAGTCTAGTTTGATTTTACATCACCACGTTGTAGGAGTTTCCATGACAACGGGCGGGATACCATAATTTTCCAATTAACTGAAATCTGAAAACTGAAAGAGAAATTACTTCTGCTTTAGGTAGATTTTTGGTATCTAATCTAAAGTTATTACAAATGTTCTTGGATAATATGCTGCTGGTAATTAACACAAACATCTTTTATTTATAAATATGTTTTTTTCTTAAAATATATGTAGTTGTTTCAGGTCATTCATGGTCCCATTTGTAAAGGGGAATAAAATAGGCTATGTATTCATCAATGATATGGACAAACTGAACCTGATTCAAAGTGGGAAGTTATAGTCTTTACAAACACAAATAAATCTACCACAGACCAAGTTTAGGTAGAAGTGGAGATCAGATGGTGACTGATCCCATCATGTTTAATCAATGAATTAATATGGGAATGCCTTTTGTAAAGTTATGTAGTCAGTAAATCAGGGGCGTCTAACTCATTTCCAATTTAGGCCACATCAGGATAATGAAGAGCCGGTTGTGGTAGAGAATATCGATAAAACCATCTTTAAAAAACCGCTAAACTATCTCAAGTATTTCTCAAAGTTTGACAATAAAATTAAATGATATTAAAACTATTTTCACATAGATGTGATTTATTACTATTTAAATAAAAAATGATTTCACTGATAAAATTACGGTGGCCGGGAAGTGCAAATCAAAATTACATTATCCTGAAACACTTTTACATTTTTACTGAAACAAAATAAAATTTTTACCGAAACAAAATTAAATTTTTACCGAAACAAAATTACATTTTTACCGAAACACTTTTACATTTTTACCGAAACAAAATTACATTTTTGCCGAAACACTTTTACATTTTTACTGAAACAAAATTACATTTTTACCGAAACAAAATTACATTTTTACCCAAAACAAAATTACATTAACCTGAAACACTTTTACATTTTTACTGAAACAAAATTACATTTTTACCGAAACACATTTACAAGTTTACCAAAACACTTTTACAAAGACATGACCTGGAAGTGATGATGCGGGGAACGGAATCAGTTGCCAAAGTTAACGCAATTTTGTTATCAGCTCAACTTGTGGAGATGTTTTGCCCATTTTGCGGAATCTATTTTCAAGTTTTAAGGACATTTTGTGGTGATTGTGGACATAATTTGGACTTTCTCGCTGATGCAGAGGGAGAAGATGTTGATTTTATGGATTGGCTCGTTAAGTATTTCAACGAAGGCCACTCATACAATGTGATTGTTGACACAATGGAACGGCTTCACAGTGTCCGTCTGTCTTTGAGGACCGTGAAAACTAAATTAAATAATACCGGATTCTACCGCAGAAAAAACAATTTATCTGAAGTAGACATCAGACATGCCATCAGACTGGAACTTCGTGGACCAGGACAGCTGTTTGGTTACAGGGCAATGACTCAGATGCTTAGGCAGAAGTACAAACTTCGAGTGAGAATCAACTACAAATCAACCCATCGAGTCCTGGTGGTCCATCTTCAGAAAATCTAGGTAAAATGGGCAATCTTAGTAGTATACTCTGGTGTATTTTTATTTGTGGGCAGGTATTGCATTTGTTGGATAAATAAACCCTCTTAATGATACCTATACTGTCCTGTAGGTCGCAGTTCTGGATGGACTTATTTGCTGACCTCAGCGACACTGGACATTGTTTAACCATTATGTATAGTGGTCCTGCATACTGTACATAACTTTAGCCACATGCAATCACATTGTTATCTAAAATCATCACTCACGTGGTTTAGCACATGCCCCCTGATTACTCTGTCCCGCCATCTCCTTGTCAATGTCTTTAAGTACATGAAGGGACCGTCCACAAAACCCACAAAAAGTATTTTTTTTAATGAGCGAACTACCACAAAATGGTCAAAACATCTCCACAGGTTGAGCTGATAAGATTGCATTAACTTTGGAAACTGATAAGAAAAAAAACAAACTTTGGCAACTGATTCCGTTCCCCGCATTATCACTTCCGGGTCATACCTTTGTAAAAGTGTTTCGGTAGACTTGTAAATGTGTTTCGGTAAAAATGTAAAAGTGTTTCAGGTTAATGTAATTTTGTTTTGGTAAAAATGCAATTTTGTTTCCGTAAAAATGTAAAAGTGTTTCGGTAAAAATGTAATTTTGTTTCCATAAAAATGTAAAAGTGTTTAGGTAAAAATGTAATTTTGTTTCGGTAAAAATGTAATTTTGTTTCGGTAAAAATGTAATTTTGTTTTGGTAAAAATGTAATTTTGTTTCAGTAAAACTGTAATTTTGTTTCGGTAAAAATGTAAAAGTGTTTCAGGTTAATGTAATTTGGTTTTGGTAAAAATGTAATTTTGTTTCAGTAAAAATGTAAAAGTGTTTCGGTAGACTTGTAAATGTGTTTCGGTAAAAATGTAAAAGTGTTTCAGGTTAATGTAATTTTGTTTCGGTAAAAATGTAATTTTGTTTCAGTAAAAATGTAATTTTGTTTCGGTAAAGATGTAAAAATGTTTCGGGATAATGTAATTTTGATTTGCACTTCCCAGCCACCGTATACAATAGTATTTAGGTGCACATAAATAGAAGGTAAAAGTTCTATTTATAAGGTCCTCTAGAGTTTAGAGGCCCACATTTTTTTTTTAGGAAACACGTGACAATTATGCAAAATGTATTTTTATGTAGACAAACAATGTATAAAATATCAGATTCAGAAGAAGGTCTTGGAAATAAGAGAACAAATAATTTCCATTATCTTCTCTATTTTACCAGCAGGTACGTGGTCATAAAACCTCTTGCAGACCTTCTAAAGTAAATTAACTCATTTGCAGAATAACTGTTCTTATTGTCATTTTTTTAGATGCAGTTTGGTGATTTAAAGTAGAGGATTAGGATCGTTTACTGATCTTGGCAGAGAGACTCAAGGTTTAATTAAACAAAGAAGTGTGATGTGCAGCTGGCCTTATGCTGACCACTAGAGGGCTCACTGTCCAATATGGTTGTACTGATTGGGGAGAGAGTACAGATTATTTGGCAATGATTTCAATCGCTATTATATAATTAAATCAAAGCATTTTTAAGTTTATGCAAAAATCAAAATGCTTTTACTGAAATGGTTATATTTTAATAGGCTTTTCCCTTTATAATGTAGGTAAAGAAACAACTGGTGCTCTTTGAGAACACTCCCAGTTTACAAATTTTTTTTTTGGTCAGAGAATTGGATATCTTGGCCTCCTGTAATCAGGGAAAACATGCAGGCAGCATTGTGAACGTGCAATTTCCAAATATTAATCTTGATACGGCTTACTCAGCAATAAACTGTCACCAGTAAATTGCTTTTCTGCTCAGAGCTAATGGTGCAGCTGCAGAGAATGTGACGCTGTCAAACAGATTAAGTGCAGCAACAGAGGAGAGAGTCTATCAAACACGGAGAAGCGACGTTTTCATACACACAACCCTTTGTTCGTTTTTAATGACAGAGTTAGCGGAGCTGATCATGTTGGCAGAACCATTAGTTCTTGGTTTTATCGATTTTTCTTTGCAGAAAATAGTGTTGTTCAGACTGATATTTGGAGTTTCAAACTGACAGGTTTTTTTGAAATCAGCAACATTTCTGAACAAATCTTGACACTTCAGCTGCAGTCTTACATATGCATCATTTGCCAACCAGATCTTGGCGTGCAACAGAGCAGAGATAAAAACATTTTTAATTTAAAAAGCAATTAACCTCTGATCAGAATAAAGAACCCAAGTAATAAAGCACGCCTCTATTAGCTTTTTGATGATCTTGCCCAATGCCTTTTCCAATTTTTTTCTTTCTTTTGATGTTACCTCAACCGTCTGAAGAGTCTAAGGCAGCCTGGGTCTTGCTGTGATCCTGATCCCCATGCAGCAGCACCAGCATCAGCAGAGCCCCTGCTGATCTTCCCTCTGAAAAACAAGTCTTGATCTCAGTTATGAAGACCACAATGCTTTTAAAATAAGATAAATACATTTTAAAATATATAAAACCTGGGCAGGATTATTGTCTTTGCTGGTAGGTGAATTTAAAGCAAGGTCCAATAGAACAGAAGTGCCAAATATCTGATACAAAGGAAGGAAGGAAAGGGGAATGTGTTTGGATAGCACACTTTGATTTGCCACAACAAGGCATTAGGTGCTTCAGGTGAAAAGGGGATAAAATTAAAGCAGAAATAAAAGTTTTATAACCTAAAATGCAACATCAAATAAATAAAGAACATTAAAACATAATAGTGCTCTGAGATTCCAGATGTTATTAATCAACTAACCAAAGACAGCTCTAAACAGAGGATGTTCTAGCTTTTATTTAAAGCAGCACAGTGTTTCGGGGGGGGGGGGTCCTTAAAGGGATTGTTTTGTGATACTAGAGTAATATGTGGTGTCATTAAGAAAGAGCCACTTTTAGGTTTTAAAAGCATAGCACATAGTTTCAAACCTAAAGAGCTAAGAACTTGTTGTTACTTTCAGTGTCATTCTATCATAGAAATTTAAAACAATTTTTCATTGGGAGACAGTAACAATTTTAAAAATCTGAATTTGTTACTGAAAAAAACATTCTTTGATTTGTTATTATTTTTAGTCAAAGTGCCTGAGAGACTTTATGGAAGGTTTAAAGCGCCACAGGTGGCTGACCCCTGCTACAGTGACAACAGGTCTTCAACGCAATTTGGTGCTAAACCGTTCAGTGATTTATAAACTAGTAGGAGTATTTTAAAGTTTTTTCTCTGAGCTAAAGGGAGCCAGTGTAAGGACTTTAGAACTGGGGTGATGTGTTCTACTTTCTTGGTTCTAGTGAGGACACCAGCAGCAGCGTTCTGGATCAGCTTCAGCTGTCCGATTGACTTTTTAGGTAGACTTGTGGGGACTCTGTTGCAGTACTCTAGCCGACTAAAGATATACGCGTGAATGGTAAATACCCTATACTTGTATAGTGCTTTATCGAGTCCAGAGGACCCCAAAGCACTTCACCCTACATTCAGTCATTGACCCATTCACGCAGACATTCACTGCAGCCACAGCTGCCCTGGGGCACATTGAGAGAAGCGAGGCTGCCGAGCACTGGCCCCAAAGGGCCCTTTGACTACCAAAGAAGAATAGGCCAAGTGGCTTGCCCAAGGACAAGGACACAACAGCATGTAGCAGATTAATTCAAACACACAATTTCTGGGTCAGAGGCCAACAACTCTACCACTGAGCTAAAGCCATCCCATTGAGGAGTTTTTCAAGGTTCCATTGCAACATTAGTACTTTAAGCCTAGAAATGTTCTTCAGATGATAGAAGGCTAACCTTTTTATCACCTTTATGTGACCCTGGAGGTTCAGGTCTGAGTCCTTCACCATACCTAGATTTCAGGCCTGATCTATAGCCATATTAACTGAAGCTGCGTGCTGACTCTTGATCGTTCATCTTTAGGTCCAAAGATAATCACTTCAGTTTTGTTTCTATTCAGCTGGAGAAAATTATGGCACATTTATCCATCCAGTGGTTTGTTTTAAGCATCTACTCAACATTTGGATGGGTTCATGGTGACATAGTAATGTAAAGCTGAGTATCATCTGCATACTTATGGTAACTAATCTTATTGGCTGTTATAATCTGGGTTAGTGGGAGCATGTAGATATTAAATAAGAGGGGTCAAAGAGATGTACAGCTGCAGAGATTGATGATTAATGCAAGTAGTGGGTTTAGGGCTAGGTATCGAGTCAAATTTCAAGAATCGATTTGATTCCAATTCTCAAGTGTTAGAATATTTTATCCTGATCCAATCCGATTCAATCTGATTCCATTCAATATTGATATGGGTCAGTGCTATTAGAAATGTGTTTTTTTTTAGCGGTTCTTCTTCACATTCCTGCAATTCAATTACTTCACAAGGTGAGTAACAGTTTACCAGGGAAAACTGTATAAACCCTTTTTGAAACAAGACTTAAAATTATTGTCAGAACTTTTCCCTCAAATTTTAGCTGTAAAAAGAGCAAAGTATTCTAGGAAAATGAAATCAAATTTTGAACTTGTGAATTGATTCTATTCGATTTAGAAAAGAATCGATTCAGAATCGATTTTCTGACTTTTTTCAACATAGTCCTACGTGGGTTATAATGCATGGTGATATCAGGAGACAGTAGGAACTAAAAAAAAAGTCTTCTGTTTCCATTACATTTGTTAACTCTGTGTTACTTTTCATTCAAATATTCACTTTAGTTGTTTTCCTCTGAGCAGGATCATCTTTAGTTTCAATGCACCAAATTCCCCAACACAGCACAAGGCAGCTATATAAAACAGAAAACACAAAAGCCAAAAGCTCCCATCTGTTTATGCTATACAGACATGGGCATTTTCTGCGGAATGCTGTGGTTTTTTTTGCCCGGGTGCCATGTTTTCCTCTTAACTCAACCCAAGGAAACAAGATAACTGCAAGTGATGGAGAGATCGCTGCTGCGGTTGCGGTGTCCGGATGACTGGGCCGTATGTGTCCTGCCAGCCGTACGCCGCCTGCGTCCCTCTCAGCGCAGCCACAGGATCACTCGAGCTCATATGCATAATGAAATTACCCAAAGCAATGTCTTTCCACGGATGAATCAACTTCTCCACTTCTGAACCGATCACTGAATCCTCTGTTATTTCTGACCTTTGCCATAATCCAGTGGATTTGTTCTGCTGCGTGAATTCATCCTGGATACTCCTGGGAGCTGAAAATGAATCAAAGACAGCTAGAAGAAAAGTAAAAACGTTTTATGTCTGTGAACTTTAACAAATTCACTACCACTGAATAATTGTTTTTATAATATAAATTGTACAGAAGTATTCAAATCAAACTTTACATATTAACCACTTTTCATACAAGAATGCTACACAGTGTTTTACACATAAAAAAGACCCCATAAAAGCCTTTGTCCCATCCCTCCCCCACAAATTTAAAAGCATTAACACAATTATACCTCCTTCCCCCCAACCCAACTCCTATGCACATTAAGAACATCAGTTAAAAGACATTCAGTTAAAAGGTGAGCCATCTGCCCCAACGGCAGCAGATCAACAGCAGCAGCCTAGGCAGCAGCCGGGGCACCGAGACAGGGCGTCCAGAGGAGGGAGGGCGGAAACCTCCAACGCCATCCAGGCTCTACACTCTCTTTTGCTCTCTTTTAGTGATTCTCTGTTCAAATTTCAGTCATGTTAAGCACCTTGAATTGCCTTGTGTTCAAAGTGTGCTATACAAAAGAAGTTGCCTTGCCTCACACAGAAAGCACCCCGGCAGCCACAGCTGCCCCCTGTCCCCGAGACAGAGGGCTCCCACAAAGGGAAACACTGGAAGGAGGAAAAGTTAAAATATTAATAAAAAAGGAACTAATGTAATATGGTAAGATAACAAGATAAATAAATAAAATAACGAAAAAGAGAAATATGATATAAATGTATAGTAAAGATAAAAACTAAGATAACAAGATAAATAAATAAAAAATGAAAAAGAAAAATATGATATAAATGTATAGTAAAGATAAAAACTAAGATTACAAGATAAATAAATAAAAGAATGAAAAAGAAAAATATGATATAAATGAAATATTAAAAATAAAAACTAAGATAAAAAGATAAATAAATTAAAGAATAGAAAGAAAAATATAATAAATATATAGTAAAACATTGATAAAATTTAGTGAAATAAAACATACAAAGCATTTAAACAGACTGTGATAAATAAGTCAGTTAAAAGCTGAGCTAAAAAGGTGAGTCTTGAGCCTGCTCTTAAAAACTTGAACGTTCTCTGCGGCAGCCTGTTCTAGAGGCGAGGGCTATAATACTGAAAAGACGCCTTGCCGTGAGTGTGTCCTGACTTTTGGGATGAAAAGGAGACACTATGCCAATATATCGCAATATTTTATGTCATGATTTTGTATCAATTTTCAAAAGCAAAGTATAGATTTTTTCAAGAATTTCGATTGGACCATTAATGACAGTAACTTTGGTCTTAAATAAAAAGTATGACTGGTATTATTTGGCTGTTAAAACTGGATGTGTTATGTATGAAACCGATTGGAGAGTTTAGAATGCTGTGACAGATTTTCTGCAGTTAAATGACGAAGGTATTCAATTGGACAAAGATGCAATAATTCCAATTGTCAGATTTATGAAATTTTCCCCCTGTGAATCTAAGAGGTCTTATTGAACTAGAAGGACAGGCTGTGAGTGTCTAAATGATTTTCTGAGGCACTTAAACCAGCAGGTCAGTTTATAAAAAGGTATGTTTATATCAATCTCAGCTGATTTTCTTTATTTTATTTTTTTTTCCATCGTCCAATATTTTCTCCTCTGCCTGAGAGGGTCAGATGAGAACATCAGCTGATCCGGGCTGATGCATTCAGCAGACGACAAAAGAGGAAAGCCAAGTCAAAAGAGCCTCGGCTTTCTGTTTCAGCAAGGCATGCCGGATGAGGGTTATTCTAACTACGAATGAAAGTCTTGAAGAAGGCCTGACATACATACTGACTTTTATGGAGCTATACAGGAATTCAGGTTCTACACTAGTAAGAACATGTTTAAATTAGTATTTAAAAGATGTCTGATTGAAACAGATAGAAAACAAAAAAAAACATACTTATAAATGCTATGAGTTAGGTTTGACCGGTATGGCTTGTAAAATAAATCTCAGATTTTTTCCCTACCTGTTTTCTTGAAGGGGAAGCCATTTTTTCAAATCGGTTCCAACTTAAATCTAGTTTGTTCTTCTCCATCAGCAAATTTGTAACCAGATGCAGACATACTGTATTGACGGAGACGTTTTTTTGTTTTAATGGTGCTACTTCTATCAGTTTCGACGCAGTCAGAGAAGTATAAACTACAACAAACTGCAATTTCACTGACGTTACCGCCGTGCCCCATGACAGTTTTAGTCTGAGCAGGACTTTCAATCACTGCTCTACGACAGCAATCGTTTGAAAGATCTTTGTACTGCAAACATCAACATGCTTCACGGTTGCGTGTTTTCAAATTGCACCAACAAAATGATTGAGTGCATTAAGACCATAACACAGAATAGCACAGAAGAGAAGTCCCGTTCAAACTACAGTACATCTGCCATGGGGCACTGTGGTAACGTCAGTGAAATTGCAATTTGTTGTAAATTGGAATAAACGCCTATAAATAGCCCAGAAGACAACAAAGAAGCACTTCTGAGATGTTCTGAACTCACAGGGGAAGTGATTCATAACAAAACATTAGTGAAATAAAGGACTTTTGTGGCAGATAATTTCTTATATTTTCTTAATCACGCAGCCCTACTATGAATGTCAGTTAAGATGAATATAACTCTGTTTCTGATCATCCATCCATCCATTCTGTCAGGATTTGTGCTGCAGTGTGGGAGACGAAGGACCCAGACGCAGAAGCAGAACTCAGGTGAGGTGGTTTTAATGAGGTGCAGCAACAAAAGGCATGACACAATCAATGATCCAGCGAGGATAGAAGGCCTCGCTGGATCTTAAATGAGGGGAGAACCAAGGAGGAACAGGTGGAAACAATGATTAATCAGGGGCAGAGCCCTGGAGGTTCAGGATAACACAGGTGCAAATAATAAAGGAGTGTGAGTGGGGAGTGAGGCATGACAGGACCCCCCCCTTTAAAGGCGGATCCCAGACGCCATATAGAAAAAAAACAAAAGGATTAGCACCCTTTCAGGGTGGGTGGAGGGGGCCCACGGCAGGAGGGCCCGAGTGTCTGTGTTGACGCCCTCCAGCGGGACGTGAGTCGGGCGGACGGCCCGAATGGCGACCTCTGGTCGGACGAAGGACCGCGGGCGTCCCCTTGCGGGACTGAGTCGCGGACGGCCCGAATGGCGACCTCTGGTCGGACGAAGGACCGACGGGCGTCCCCTTGCGGGACGTGAGTCGGGCGGACGGCCCGAATGGCGACCTCTGGTCGGACGAAGGACCGACGGGCGTCCCCTTGCGGGACGTGAGTCGGGCGGACGGCCCGAATGCCTTCCTCCGGGCGGGCGTCCCCTGGCCGAACTGAGACTGGACGTCCCCTGGCGGGACGTGAGACGGGCGGACGCCCGGCGGACGTGAGACGGGTGGACGTCCCCTGGCGGGACGTGAGACGGGTGGACGTCCCCTGGCGGGACGTGAGACGGGCGGACGGCCCGGCGGTCCTCTCCTGGGGACCGGGAGGTCCAGCTGGGGGCTGGACGGACGTCCCTTGACGGGACGGGAGGCGGGCGCACGGCCCGGCGGTCCTCTCCTGGGGACCCGTAGGCGAGGCGCAGGCTTGGGAGCCTGGCGGCAAGGCGCAAGCGTTGGAGCCTGGCGGCAAGGCGCAGGAGCCTGGAGGCGAGGCGCAGGTGTTGGAGCCTGGCGGCGAGGAACCGGCTTGGGAGCCTGGAAGCGAGGAGCCGGCGTGGGAGCCTGGAGGCGAGGAGCCGGCGTGGGAGCCTGGCGGCGAGGAGCCGGCGTGGGAGCCTGGAAGCGAGGAGCCGGCGTGGGAGCCTGGAGGCGAGGAGCCGGCGTGGGAGCCTGGCGGCGAGGAGCCGGCGTGGGAGCCTGGCGGCGAGGAGCCGGCGTGGGAGCCTGGAGGCGAGGCGCAGGCGTGGGAGCCTGGAGGCGAGGCGCAGGCGTGGGAGCCTGGAGGAAGGCGCAGGCGTGGGAGCCTGGAGTCGAGGAGCCGGCGTGGGAGCCTGGAGGCGAGGAGCCGGCGTGGGAGCCTGGAAGCGAGGAGCCGGCGTGGGAGCCTGGAGGCGAGGAGCCGGCGTGGGAGCCTGGAGGCGAGGCGCAGGCGTGGGAGCCTGGAGGAAGGCGCAGGCGTGGGAGCCTGGAGTCGAGGAGCCGGCGTGGGAGCCTGGAGGCGAGGAGCCGGCGTGGGAGCCTGGAAGCGAGAGCCGGCTGGAGCCTGGAGGCGAGGAGCCGGACGGGACAGGAGGCGAGAGGCCGCGTGGAGCCTTGGGCCGAGGCGCAGGCTGGAGCCTGGAGGCGAGGCGCAGGCCGGGGACCTGGAGGAGGAGCCGGCGTGGAGCCTGGAGGCGAGGCGCAGGCTGGAGCCTGGAGGCGAGGCGCAGGCTGGGAGCCTGGAGGCGAGGAGCCGCGGGGAGCCTGGCGGCGAGGAGCCGGCTTGGGAGCCTGGCGGCGAGGAGCCGGCTTGGGAGCCAGGCGGCGAAGAGCCGGCGTGGGAGCCGGCAGGCGATGCAGCAGCAGCTCAGGAGGCGGCAGCGCATATCCGGCAGCTCAGGAGGCGGCAGCGGCATATCCGGCAGCTCAGGAGGCGGCAGCGGCATATCCGGCAGCTCAGGAGGCGGCAGCGGCATATCCGGCAGCTCAGGAGGCGGCAGCGGCATATCCGGCAGCTCAGGAGCCACCAAGCCGAGACTGCAGGTGCTCTGTGGGCCCTGGGAACAGAGACTGGAGAAGGGAGAAGGAGACTTCTGCTGGGTCCATCCTTCTTGGCTGGATCATTCTGTCAGGAGTTGTGCTGCAGTGTGGGAGACGAAGGACCCAGACGCAGAAGCAGAACTCAGGTGAGGTGGTTTAATGTGGTGCAGCAACAAAAGGCATGACACAATCAATGATCCAGCGAGGATAGAAGGCCTCGCTGGATCTTAAATGAGGGGAGAACCAAGGAGGAACAGGTGGAAACAATGATTAATCAGGGGCAGAGCCCTGGAGGTTCAGGATAACACAGGTGCAAATAATAAAGGAGTGTGAGTGGGGAGTGAGGCATGACACATTCATCTATCTTCTTCTGCTCATTCAGAAAATTGATCACTAGAGCAGCAGCCTAGAAAGTGAATCCCAGACTTCCCTCTCTCCAGCTAACTTGTCAAGTTTGTCTGGGGGAATCCCAAAGTGTTCCCAATCGATAAGCATCGTCCCTCCAGTGTATCCTGGGTCTTCATCTGGGTCTCCTCCTGGTGGGATGTGCCTGGAAAGCTTCACCAGGGAGGTGTCCAGGAGGAGTATTGGAAATGCAACCACTTAGGGGCAAGATCTCACCTTTCTCACCTCTGTTTGGCTAGCCTGATTAATTTATTACTAACCATAACATTTGAGTACCAGTATTCAAACCCTAATGTGGTCCATTTATTAATTATAACATTTAGGACCAGTTCCTAGTCATAATCTGGGTACTGAATGCTTATACTTCTATCGCACACAAAAAAATGCAGGTTTTATTTTCGTCTCTGCTTGTTGATGGCGAATTAGATTAAAAAATTTATAAAAATGACCACCAAACTATTAGAACGGTACCGGCCCGATACCTGATACCAATATTGGTATTGGTGCATCCCTTACTATGACTTTTATGAACAAATGAATAACATGTTGAATATATGATGACTTATGAAAATAAACTTCCATGTTCTTTCTGTCACGACAGGCTAAATTTGACTTATTGTTGCAAATTGTTGACTGTGCAACTTTACAAACCGCACCCCATACAGAGAGAGGCTGCGTCACTAAACTGTTTGTTTTAAAATCCCAGAATAACAATCTATTTACTAAAAATCTGCCTGATGTTAGATCATTTTGTCCAGGCGATTAGTTCAGTCATCAACTTGAGGTTTCCTTGCACATAAAGTAAGAATCTAATCTGTAGCATTCAGACAGGTCTCTGTTGGTGCATTTCTGTGCTGCTTGATTTATAGTGGAGGGAGCCCACAGTGGAACGTCTAGTCACACAAGTCTCAAGTGCCAAAGCTGAGCGTTGCATACTAATGTCCTCCTACCCTTCTGCAGCACAGTTCTCCCACATCTCACCATCACCCTTTTCATTTGCGCCTCTTCCTCGTCTCTCTTGTTCCCTTTATGCAGCTGAAAAATGGTCCGGCTTCACATATGCTGCTTTTTATGTAAATGGACAGTTTAAGTGAAGACACCAGTGAGAGCAAGCAAAGCCAACTGGTTCTGATTCCTCCAAATACACCAACCACAGCAGCATTCAGAGACAGAAGTTCACACAGTTCCTCTCTGCTCTCCTAAAGCCGCATACCATGGTGGATTGATGGGAGTAGGACATGCCAACATCTCTCCTTTTTTTCCTCCTAGAGGAACTCAACAAGGGTATAATTATGCATTATTGTACTTCAGAGAAAACCAACATCTTCTTTTCTGGTAATAATATCATTACATGTGTGACAGAACAAAGATGAATGTCTTCTGAGACAAATGAGTGGGATCAAATGCAATAAAACGAAATATTGAAAAATCTGCCTTTTTCCTTCTAAATGCTTAACGGGGATCATGTGTTTCACTCTGGGATTTAGCGACACTGTGGTCTGTTCTTGAGCTCTTGATGTGGGAGAAATGTACATTACCAGCTTGAATAATGTGACCCAGAACTCTGACATCTCGCTAAGACACATTTGGGATCATTGTTGAGGGATTTGAGAACAAAGGAGAGTCAGTTTCAACAAGGAAACGACATAAAATACATGAAGAAAAGCTTTAATCTTGAGAATCACTCAGCTATCCTGTACTTTTAATAAAATACTGGAGTAGGCCTCGGAGAACCTTTTCCTAACATCTACAGCGCCTTTACCCATGCAGGGAGAATTTATCCACCCTTCAGCTGACGAACTGCCAGGAGACCACAGGTACTAAACAAAGACGGACTCCTCAGATTGTCACAAAACCACAGGAGACTTTCCAACAAGTGGAGTGGAATTACATTTAAACTTTTGCATTTCATAACAATGTCTGTGAGTGACTTCATATTCCTGGATATTTTCCCCATTATGCAATCAAAAACTTTAGTTTTTATAGACTTTGCGTCTGATTTATCAACGGTTTATGCTTGTTAAAACCAGCAAAACCACACAGTGTCGCAAAAACAGGCCCTACCTGATTTACTAACATGGCAGAGAGAACATTGTGCCTGTTAAACGCAGAGCAAGACACACGCAATCCATTTAGTACTTTTCCCTTATCTGAATAGTATGGGCATTTCTGTAAGAAGATGCAAAATATCGTGAGGAGAACAGGGAAATAAGTAGGCGCAATGTGACTTACTAAGCATTTAAATGTTTGCGGCAGCTAGCATTTTTACCGCTTCTAAAAGGCATGTATTAACTTTGCGCCACCCCATTAAACATAACTTTATTACTGACAAACGAAAAATGTCCTTCACACAAATTATAAGCTAACAGTCTAATGGTTGTAAATGTGACAGTTATGTAAATATTTACCTGCTTTTTCCCCAAAGACGCATCATAACTCATTGTGTTCATTTACATATGACAGAAAAAGATGCATCAGTGTTGCACACAGTATCTTAGACAATTTTTACACCTTTTTTTGCTTGTTTTCCAGCTGCTTTTGCCGGCGTTGATCACATGTACCTAAAGCCGGTCAAATAGAGCTCTACATCCCCCCTGGCAGTTACTCGCATATTGCTCCATGTGGAGGCGTCATGTTAATTTCAGAGGATGTGCACAAACGCAAGTTACTTGTGGCAGCCATCATAATGATGTGTGCACATAATTAAAAGCAAGTGTTTTCCTGGCCTTAGAGGCACCAGAATACCTGAGACTGGCATGGAATTTCCAAAGTTTTAATAGTTTTAAAATACTAATTCATTTTTGTTTTTATTTAGTTTTGACTTAAGAATTTAAATTCTTTTAGTTCAAAATAGTTTTTACCATTTGTTAGGTAGTTTAGTTTTTTGAAAAAGCTTGGTTTTAGTTTAGTTTGTATTAGTTTCAGTTTTAGTTATAGTCTTTTCTTTAAACAAGTTGTGTAATGGGGGCAGACTAAAATAAGAAGAAACGTATAAAGAAATCTCAGAAAATGATTATGCTTTTAAAAAAAATCTATTGGCATGGGCCAGATTAACAACCATACAATTCAGGCATTATACTAATGCATGAGAGACAGAAACAAAAACTAAGTAAATTTTCTCAATAAGGTTATTGCCAGGGGTCTTTCTGCATGGAGTTTTCATATTCTCCCTGGATTTCCAGGACTGTCAACCTCATTTGGTTGTATGTCCTAGCGTCTGTCTATGTGGGTTTAGCGAATGTGTGTGGTAAACTGGCCTAGTCAAAGTCAAGACTGAAATACAATCTAGAATTTTTAAAAAACCATAAAACATCCGGTTTGACTGAGCCTGTACTGCATTACGAACAATCACGAAACATTGTCTTCAAAGATTTTGTAGACATGAGCCAGACGTTCTTTCAGCTGCACAGACATGTAGGATAGCTGCAAACTATGGATCATTTTAGGTCCACTCCACTTATTTTCAGGCTTTTACATAAAATCCCAACAAAATCCCCTGAGGTCTGTGCCTGGAGCATAATGAATACTTCTCCAAGTCACTGTTTGGATTTTGACTGAGTCTTATGGCGGAAAGCAAACATGTAAAAATTTAATTTTGATCTCATAAGTCTCATATGTGTGTGTCTCTCTCTATATATATTTCTAGTGAGATGTGATTGAACAAAGCGGTTGATCTAAAGGTAGTTTGCGATAATGAAAGCAGACACATCAGCAGCCTCTACTACTCAGAGTCATGCAGTTAGGATCTGCAGTGTGTCCCGCAGAGAGTCAAGCATGCATTGTCCAAGCCTCCATGCTGTTTCTAGCATGGACCAGCGTTACACTGACCTTCTGCTCTGCCTCTTTACACGCTCCCCAGCGATACAGGATAAAGTGTCCCCATGCTTTCAGTGGGACCTTTAATCTGCACATCCTCTCAACACGTGGCCCACATGCAGCAGATGCGGGTTGGGACAGACATGGAGGACCTTGAGCAAAATATTTGGACTCCTCGTAAACAGTGGCTTGATAATGTTTGGACATTTTCTGCAACATTTCAAATTTTGCAAGCGGTTGCCTTGCGCAGGTCTGTTGTTTGTTTGAGTTTATTTCCCTCCAGAACATCTGGAGGCAGTTCAAGGAAACGTTTCAGAGATTTCACTGGCTTCCAGGGGTGTTTCCTGGACCTGGGAAAATCGGAGGCTGAGCCCAAACCCTCATAGAAAAATCAAGTAAAACCTACGTAGCAATAAAGGCTTATAATTTTTTTTTTATCCGTTGTTCCACAATGCAATATCGAATCAAAATGTATTTATTTTCAAACTTAAATGTGACAATTTACATAAGATCTCTAAATATTGATATTAAAGGTGCAATATGTAAGATTAAATTGTGAAACAGTCACTTGAAAGCTTAATGTCTCAATTGTGTTGGAAGGAAGGTTACGTTGAAACAGATTCCCATCTCAGCTGGCTGGACGAATACAAGGTTTTGTCTTTTTTTAAAACCTTCTCTGGGACCTACTCATTGTTTGAAATATCTGTCCCATGTCTATACTTCCTGCCAATCACATGCGAGTCAGTTTGTGTAAGTGGTAAATCTTTGTTGAAACTAATGAAGGGGAGGGGATGAGAGCAAAATAGCTGTTTTTTCTTCATACGCTGCAGTACTCTAATTTGACCACAAGATGTCAATCTTATATATTGTACCTTTACGTAAAACAGGATTATAGTCAGGAGGTAACAGTTATTTCTATTTGAATTTCTTTTTCTCCATTTACCCTGACAGGGCAGTGGTTAGCACTGTGGCCTTATAGCAAGAAGGTTGTGGGTTCGTATCCCGGGGCCCAGGGCCTTTCTGCATGGTGGTTCCCTCCGGATACTCTGGCTCTGACTCTGACCCCTAGGTGTGGGTGGGTGCATGCATGGTTGTTTGTCCTGTGTGTCTCTATGTGGCCCTATGATGGACTGGCGACCTGTCCAGGGTGTACCCCGCCTCTCGCCCGTTGACAGCTGGAGATAGGCACCTGCGATCCCTGGAGGACTAAGCGGTTGAGAAAATGGATGGATAAAAATTGTCAAATATCAATTATACAGTGATAATGTAGCATCTTTATAATTTCAGAACAGAGTGAGCTGCTACAGAAGGCTGGACAGGATTAAAAAAAATCTGACTACAACACTAGAATAAACTAGACTACACAGTTTTCCTGTTCCTGTTCTTAGTTTCACGTTTATTTAATTCCAAATTAATTAATTTATTTATCTATCTATTGTCAATTTTGGCATGGATAGTCCTCCAAATATCACTTCTTGTGTAGATATTTAAATGAATAACAAGACAGAGAAACAACTTTAACTATGAATGGATTCGTTTGAACTTGTTCTCTCATTATTCTGAGAGCAAACACAGCTAATGTTCTTAACTGATTAAAACAGGAGTAATTTTGGTCTGATTTCAGGCCAGCCAATGACAAAATAGATTTGATGTATTTTTCTATGGTGTGTGTAAAGATCTTTTTTCAGCTATTTAGAACCTTAAAACTACAGTTGGTAAAAAAAATGTCAATATTCTGTCAAAACAAAAATTAAATATTTTTCAGGACACTTTAATTGCTTGCAGTGGGGCCGTACTGAGATTCCGTAACATGCAGTGTCTTTTGTTAGATAATATATAATTATTTGGCAAATATTTTGTGGTATGGTTGGAATCAGAGCTTTTTTTGTGATACATTTTGTAATTTTAGGTTAACACAGAACAAACATTCTTTGTGCAGACAGTCGGTGTGCACCAGACTGATGAAATGGGAACAAAGGGACTGGAAGTTAAACTTCTGGCTGTGAAACAAAACACTGTCCTAGAAAAGTTACAGCAAATTACTTCTTTCTACTTCTCACCTTTGTTTGCCTTGTCTGTTCCTTCATGATTAGATCTATGAAACATGTGATGCATTTCATAACTCCTGTGCAGGTCAAGAACCACCCTGGACCTCTGAAGTGCCAGAGACCTTCTGCAGTGTTCTGCTTTGGTTAAAATAATCCAACCTTATTTGTTCTTAGATATAACTTGCTATTTAAAATCTGGGAAAAAAAATGTAATACTTCTGTCACTTTTCGATACAAAACAGAAACTTCATCTGCGTTTGGAGAGCACTTGATTTGTATAATGTCTTTCATATGTTAAAGAAGAGCTCTGGAAGCAAACACACTCATTTTCCTCTCTGTTTGTGCACCAAGCTCTCAGCTTTCCACTCCTGCACACGGAGACTTGTTTTGGTTTCAGCACAAATTCTTGAACGCATCTCGTCCAGCTCTCAGACAGTTCTTTCACTCTCCCAGGTCAGTGATGGAGTGTGTTTACTGTTGCGATGACAATGTGGCTATTGTGCATCCACAGGCTTTTTGACCGTCAACCAAAGCATGCGAAGACGGGGAAGAACACGAATAGCTCCAGTCGCTCCAGTTAGAAATCAAGGTCAACAGTGTCAAATGCTGTGCTGCAAAACAATGTATAAATATTGACCGAGGGGGGGGGCCCCCCCCCCCACACACAACAATTCATTTTCTGCTTGGTGATTGTTCAAACCTTTCCTGCTAAGGGTTTCTGGGTCTACAGCTTAACGTCTCACCTTTCATGCAGGCACACACCTCAGGTCAAGTTAGAGTCAGCAGATAAACTAACATATATGATTTATATACCAGAGTTATCAGAGCATGATGAGAACATGAGACCATCCACACAGCTAGGCCCCCACCCTTTGTTCAAACTGGAGATGTCCCAGCTGTGGATTGCTACTTTTCTCTTCTACACTTTCCAGTTTTATTCTTTGCTGGTAATTTTGACTGTTAACTTTGTTTTCTCTCAGTTTTTTCTTTCTATAGAAGCTCCACCTGGTCTGGTATCCTGCTCAGCTACGATGCCTTGTTGGAGGAAGGCATCGACTGGAATTAAGCTCCTGAACATCCTCTCTGTCCTGTTATCAACCTTTTCACTTTCTTTAACAGTCACTACATGCTTGTTCCGTATGAGGGTTTGCTGTGAAGCAAACAACACAATGCAGGAGACTGTCTGCTGTCATACATGTTGGTCCAGGAAGACTTGATGCAATCTGTTGGAATTCCTTAGACAGAAAACTTTTAAAATTATCAGAAAGTACATACAATTGAATTGAAATGACGATTCTTGTAGAGTGACTTGAGCTGATATCTGTTGTGAATTGGTGCTGCTATGTAAACAAACTGAATTTACTTTAAACTCTGCAATAAAAAGTGAATCCTTTTTATAAGACATTCTGTTCATTCCTTACTTTAAGTTTTATACGTTTTATCGGTAAAAAAAAAATCATTAAAATGCCAAAAGGATGCTGATGAATTCAACAAAGAATTCACACAAAGAAAAGTACATTGAATTAGTTCTTAAATAGCTAACAGCAGCTAACAGCAGCTAACACATCTGACAGGTGTTCCTTTTGCCTTGATTTATATGCATTAGCTTTTGATCATCTGTTGACTAATTTTTCATGTAAATTTATGCAAAATCAATGCTAATCTGCCCCTGAATTTAGCAGAAATATCTGATTTGCATTTGGAATAAACAGGTTGGAAACAGTCTGGATCAAATCTGAAGGGCTACTAAAGATGTAAATCCTACTAACGATAATAAAGTCTAAGATACAAATGGCCTGGTTAGGTTTACGGTTGTTGAAATGGGCGCAAACTTCACGCTGTCGCTAAAAACATGCAGCAGCTAATTTACTAATCACACGCAGGAAAGACTACGACTATTAAACCAGCAGCAAGATTCGTGCAATCCAGTTTTGAATCAATTCAAACTTTATTCATAAAGCGCTTTTCATACTAAATAGCATCTCAGAGTGCTTTATAGATTAAAATGATCCCACATAAACCACATTTCCATCCTCATCATGATTGTACCCCTTCCTTTCCCCAACCCAACTCCCATCCACGCAGATTTAAAAGCAACAGTGAAAAAGGACTGAGTACAGATCAATCAATTAAACTCTATTTATAAAGCGCGTTTTAAACTACATAGCTTCTCAAAGTGTTTTTATAATAATCAGTTAAAAGCTTGGTTAAAAAGGTAAGTCTTGAACCTGCTCTTAAAAACATGAACGTTCTCTGCAGCCCTACATCCTCTGGCAGCCTGTTCCAGATGTGAGGGCCATAATAATGGAAAGACGTCTCACCATGAGTCCGTGTCCTGACTTTGGGGATGTCAAGGAGACGGCTTCCAGAGGAGCGCAGAGAACGCGAGGGTTTATATGGTAAAAGCATTTCTGAAAGATAAGAAGGCCCAAGACCATTGAGCATCCATCCAGATGAGCAAGGTCAGATAAGGATAAATATGCAATGTGGGCATTTCTGTCAGAAGATTAGAAATATTGGGTGGAAAACACACAAATAAATAGGTGTTCCAGAGAGCAGTGTGATTTACTAAACATCAAACTTTTTGTGCCGGCTGTTTTAGCATCTATTTTTAATTTTTTATCTCTGTCAGTTTCCACCGGAGTGGTTATTAATCTTCCTCCGGAACAGTTAATAAAAAATATATTTATCAAATACAATACCCCAGTGACAATTGCATATATGAGATATTTAAAAAATGCATACATTTCATTATACATACAAAAGCCAGATGTAATTAGCTTGTAAATTTCCACCCTAAAATTAGATTTCAATTCTTAAGATGCCCTTTTGTTTTGTAATGTTTTAAGATAATTTATTCCATTTCTAAGATGCTCTGTAGACATCAGATTTTTTTTGGGAATTTTGATAATTCAGATCCCAAATTTTCTGTTACCAACCTGCTGCAATTGGTTCTACAAGTAAAAATTAATTTAGCTTCACTAAAAACAACATAGCAGCTTTTCTATCACCAAATCTGACAACACTCAGGGATGGTGTGAAGATTTACTTTGCAGTTTTAAGTCTAAAACTATTCCTTTTGTACGCCAGGCCTCATCCGCCTGTTCTACAGAGGCCTCCACACCAGTAAGCTTTGAATCATAATTGGTTGCAGGTGACGTCCTCTGCGGTGATTCAAAGTCAGCGGGCGAGTCAAAGCAAGGTTCAAGACTGAAGAACTGAGTGAAATCTGCTGGAAAAATGATGGATGGATACATAAAAAAATTTGTGCTGAGGTTATTATTTATTCAGTCATTTATGTTGATCATCGTGAATCTTTAATTCTTAAGCATCATAACCTGGAGCAATAGTCTGTGGTTGAGTTCTAGCATTGAAGAACAAATGAACCCAATGACAGAATATAGAATATGCTCATCTTATGAATCCCCACTGAGATAACATTTTTTTCAGCATGTTTTCGTGCTTAAAATCCTTCTGCCTTGAATGAATCATCCCTACAGTGAAACATGATGGTGGTGGCATCATGATGTGGGCATTCTTGTCTTCATCATGGAAGCTGGAATCGAGATACAAAGTGATGTTATATAAGACTGAGAGAAGAAAGAAGTCACTGCTGTGAGACTGTTAAATACATGCTTGTGATGATTCCTCCTTTTTTGTTTGTTTCTCCCTCTTGTGACAAATGATATTACCAGACAGTTCTATGTGTTATAACTATGTGAACTGCTGACTGTCTGTTACACAAATTACCCTACGGGAGCAATAAAGCTGAACTGAACTGGATGCAATTAGGATGAACTAGTTTCTATCTGGGACTGTTGTCAGTTTTAAAAACAGAATATTATCTTTGGAACATGTTCTTAGTTTCCTCAATACTCCACCCACATTAGGCATAACAAAGTTCTTCTGCCTCTTCTTTTTTTGTTCTGCACCCATGGGTGTGGTAACAAGGGAAAAAACTGGACCTGACTACCCAGGGCCCAAGAAGGGAGAGGGGCCATGAAAATTATAATTTTTCCCTTAATGTTTTTTTATTATTATTATTCTTAGGCCCTCTAATTACTGTAATGGTGTCAATGTATTTCATTATACCATTGTTACCAACTGCAACTTGGAGAATTAGGCCTTACTTTATGTCAGTGTCAGTTCTCCATATATCAAGAGTCCCCCTCTTGGAGGTACAAAATTATTTATTTCACTTTACAGCGGTAGTGTTGCCAACGATTTTTCAGACCCACTTAACGACTTTTTCTTTCCCCCCAAAAAAGCAAGCAACAACTCTAGCAACATTTCTGACAAACCTTAGCTACTTTCTGGAAACTTTGTGGCCGATATTCCCTGCAGATTAGAGAACAGACTTGTTCTGTAACCACACTGTCCTTTCAGTAATGGTGCGTTCACACCGCACGCTTTGTCAGCGTCAAGCAACGCTCACAAAGCGCCTAGTTCGAGGCATTTACACAGAAGATACATTTTTAAGCTGAAGCTTGCACTGTTTGTAGGCGGGCCTTTCTCTGTTGTTTCTCTGATGTTTGAAACACTAGCGTATCGTGGTTGGCTAGGCAACGTCACTATAGTGAGACGCTCTGATTGGTTGACGTGCTGCTGTCCGTCTGTACGCGGCATGTGCAGATCAGAGAGAACTTCCGGGTCAGGCCACTTGGCTAAAAACAAAAGTACTAAAATCAAAAAAGAGCTATCCTTGTGTGTGTATCAGATAAAGGTTTGTGATCCTTTTCACGTTAGAAACAAAATATGTTTCATTTTTTGTTTCAAACGGAAAAAACCCCGAACTGGCTGAATGTAAATGGACCCTTTTCCAATATCTTCAGTTGTAGCGCGTTACTGCCATTAACTGGCCGTTTAAGTAGAACTTCAATTTTAACAAAACTTCCGTTGTGGCTTTTTCTTTTGTGTTGTGAGTTTTTCTTTCATGTGCTGTGACTTGTTTTTAGTTTTTGTGAGTTTTTCTGTTGTGTTGTGTTGTGAATTTGTTTGTAGTGTTGTTTTTCTGTCAGGTGCTGTGACTTTTTATTTTGTGTTATGAGTTTTTGTTTTGAGTTGTGAGTTTTTGTGTTGTGTTCAGTTTTTGTTTTGTGTTGTGTTCTGAGTTTTTCTGTTGTGTTATGAGATTTTGTTTTGTGTTGTGTTGTGAGTTTTTCTCTCGGGTTGTGAGTTTTTGTGTTGTGTTGTGAATTTTTGTTTTGTGTTGTGAGTTTTTGTTTTGTGTTGTGTTGTGAGTTTTTCTGTCGTGTTGTAAGTATTTGTTTTGTGTATTGAGTTTTTGTTTTGTGTTGTGTTGTGAGTTTTTCTCTCGGGTTGTGAGTTTTTGTGTTGTGTTGTGAATTTTTGTTTTGTGTTGTGAGTTTTTGTTTTGTGTTGTGTTGTGAATTTTTCTGTCGTGCTGTGAGTATTTGTTTTGTGTTGTGAGTTTTTGTTTTGTGTTGTGTTGTGAGTTTTTCTGTCGTGTTGTAAGTATTTGTTTTGTGTATTGAGTTTTTGTTTTGTGTTGTGTTGTGAATTTTTCTGTCGTGTTGTGAGTATTTGTTTTGTGTTGTGAGTTTTTATTTTGTGTTGTGAGTTTTTCTGTCGTGTTGTGAGTATTTGTTTTATGTTGTGAGTATTTGATTTGTGTTGTGAGTTTTTCTGTCGTGTTGTAAATTTTTCTCTCGGGTTGTGAGTTTTTGTTTTGTGTTGTGTTGTGAGTTTTTCTGTCGTGTTGTGAGTATTTGTTTTGTGTATTGAGTTTTTGTTTTGTGTTGTGTTGTGAATTTTTCTGTCGTGTTGTGAGTATTTGTTTTGTGTTGTGAGTTTTTATTTTGTGTTGTGAGTTTTTCTGTCGTGTTGTGAGTATTTGTTTTATGTTGTGAGTATTTGATTTGTGTTGTGAGTTTTTCTGTCGTGTTGTAAATTTTTCTCTCGGGTTGTGAGTTTTTGTTTTGTGTTGTGTTGTGAGTTTTTCTGTCGTGTTGTGAGTATTTGTTTTGTGTATTGAGTTTTTGTTTTGTGTTGTGTTGTGAATTTTTCTGTCGTGTTGTGAGTATTTGTTTTGTGTTGTGAGTTTTTATTTTGTGTTGTGAGTTTTTCTGTCGTGTTGTGAGTATTTGTTTTATGTTGTGAGTATTTGATTTGTGTTGTGAGTTTTTCTGTCGTGTTGTAAATTTTTCTCTCGGGTTGTGAGTTTTTGTTTTGTGTTGTGTTGTGAGTTTTTCTGTCGTTTTGTGAGTATTTGTTTTGTGTTGCGAGTTTTTGTTTTGTGTTGTGTTGTGAATTTTTCTGTCGTGTTGTGAGTATTTGTTTTGTGTTGTGAGTTTTTATTTTGTGTTGTGAGTTTTTCTGTCGTGTTGTGAGTATTTGTTTTATGTTGTGAGTATTTGATTTGTGTTGTGAGTTTTTCTGTCGTGTTGTAAATTTTTCTCTCGGGTTGTGAGTTTTTGTTTTGTGTTGTGTTGTGAGTTTTTCTGTCGTTTTGTGAGTATTTGTTTTGTGTTGCGAGTTTTTGTTTTGTGTTGTGTTGTGAATGTTTCTGTTGTGTTATGACTTTTTCTTTTTTGTTGTGTTTTGAGTTTTTATGTTGTGTTGTGAGTTTTTTTGTTGTGACTTTTTTTCTATTGTGTAGTGTGTTCTGGGCCACCGTAAAAACAGCAACTTCCTTTAGAGACAGCGGGAAACACTGGAGCTCAGACCAGCAAGATTAGATTAACCTTTACACAAGTCATCATGCTGCTGCTACACCCAGAAAGAACAAATCAGGCCATCAAAAGAAGAAAGACAGGGAGAAAAATAAAGAAGGAAGAATGAGGGGAAACAGCTGTTGACTCTGTTTTTTCCCGATAGGTGAACTAGTTTGCTTGTTATCATGCAAAGTCCCACAGAATTTAACGTGTGTGGGGTACACATGTGAAGTCTCTAGCTTAGCTAGTTGCTATCCAAACTTTGCGGCTGTAAGCATACAGACAACTAGATAGTGAGAGTGTACAGGGCCCAGAATTAGATGCCTGTACTGGACTGAGTTTAGAGTTTCCTTTTTAATCCTGGAAGCTTTAAAAGGTTAAAACTTAGCTAGGGTATCCACTGGTGGGAAGTTCTGTTTGTTGTGTTTTTGCAAAGGTAATTAACAGTAATTATCTCAGATGTCATCAGGATCGATGGAAATGAACCAACAAAATTGACAAAATGTGTTTGTTTCTCTAACTTTAGATCCCTACAACAAAAATCTGGACAGAAAGTGCTTTGAAAATGAATAAAATGATTATGTCACCAGTTTTTACAGACAATTTTCAAGCAATTCTTCATTTCTTTTCGACCATGACTTTAGCGCTGACAGCTGCACTATTTTGCAGTGCTCCCCTCCTCCAGTGTACTCTAATGTGGCTTTACAGTGGTGGATTTCAAACCCAGGGGCAAAAATGCAGAGTGGGTTCAAAGTTAAATATGATTCAAGTTGGGTTATTAAGATAATAATGTGCTCTGATGCCATAAAGTCTACATAGTTTATGAAGCCTGTTCTTTAGTTTGTTTAAATAAGTTTAAAGTTGGCTTGTTTGAGTTGTGGCAGCCTAAAATACTCGGTTGACAGAGAAAGCCAGAGGAGCACATGTAAACTTCATGGAGAAAAACGCCAGGCTGGGATTTGAACCCAGGACCTTCATACTGCAAGTAGGGATGGAACAGCTCTCTAACAGAAAATGGAAAAAAAAATGTTTAACATTAAATAATTGAAAAACAAATTTAGCTTAGTTTAAAAACTAGTAAAAAAACTATTTTAGTTTAATCCCATGAACTTTTCTAAAACTAGGACATGAAGAAGCATCTTAATAAAATAACTTCCCTCAATCGATTTCCTGTTATTGTTTCACCCCAGAACTAATAAGCTGTGCTAAGGGACCCAAAATACCCCCCACATCATCATACCACCACCGCCAATAGCATCAGCCAGAACTATTGATGGAGGCAAAGATGGAGCCATGCCTTCATATTTACACCATCAGCGCTGCAGGCATAGGCAGGCTGAATGGCTCCCTAGGGTGACACATGCTGGAGCGGGTGCCATTGCAAATCTCAAAATGTATATATTTTACACAGTTCTGAGCAAAAAATTCTAAGTAGGTGTAAAAAATGCTCTGAAAACAAAGACTGCTTTTTGAAATATTTTTTTTTTTCAAATCAATTTACAAAATGCAAATTGAGCAAACAATGCTTTAGAAAATATAATCAATATTTGATGTTACAACATTTAGCCTTGAACAAACTCATGGATTTTGTCGGATTATAATCAGGTCAATGATCAACCAGCTATACCTAACAGATATTAATTATCCTCACGGTCAAACGTAGTTTGAAACCCAGTCATTAACTGAAACAGAAACGTTTGTGTAGGAGGCTTAAAACTGAACAAGGAGCAGCCAAACTCTGCTACCAAGGTGAGGTTTTGGAAGATAATTTCATATCATGAAGAGATTGATCACAGTAACAAGACACAAGTTGGTTCTACTGCATCAGCAAGTCCCTCCCAGAAAAAGATCTCCAAGCAGACTGGGCTTTCAAAGTGTGCTTCTCAAGCTCTTTTGAAGAAGCACAAAGAAATGGGCAACATTGAGGATTGACGCAGCAGATGAAATGACACATCAAGCTGATTAGCCTTCAAAATGGGAAGAGGTCAAGGGTCGCCATCAGCTCAGAAATGACAAAAATAGGTTGGATATACCGACCCTACTGTCCAGAGAAGTCGGGCCAGAAGTGTTCTTCATTGAAGAGTTGCAGCCAAAGAACCAAACCTCTGATTTGGAAACAAGGCTAAACAACTCTAGGAACTGGGGTGCAGTAGGAGGTGTTTGGGACTGATGAGTTTAAATGTGAAATATTTGGCTGTCACTGAGGGCAGTTTGTTCGTCAAACGGCTAAAGAGCGGTCCAATGATGAGTGTCTGCAGGTAACTTTGGACTAGGGTGGAGTTTCCTTAAACGTTTGGGGCTGCATTTCTGCAAACGGAGTGAGAAATGTCAGGTCTGAACAACCTACAAGCTGCAGGTGGACCTAGAATAATTGATGCTGTAGGTATGACAGTTGCAAAGATAAATGACCAAAGAGAAAAAGAGAGATGCAACAAAGATTAAAAATTCACACAGTAAAAAAACAATGCGATTACAAATATATAGATAATAGTAGTTAAAACCACCTAAAAATAAAGATTCTGTCCATATTATATGCATATATACATATATCCCACATATATTCCATATATGCACATTTATCCTCATATAGGTTCTTTCCATGTAAAAGGTTGTTCAGTTCACTGGCTGCGTCAAAAAACGGGGTAGTGAAAGCTTGATAATCTTGCAGCCATGTTAATTCACATTCAACTGAGTGACAACAAAGTCATATGAAAAAAGAAGGCATTATTTGATGCTTCTATCCTCAAAGTAGACAGAACGTTTGGGTGAAGTCGTATGCATACTGATCCAAGTCACAACAGTGATGGGAATGGATATTTGACTTTCTGTATTATAAGTTCTACTACTTGCTGGATAATTTTTATATACTGTTATTTTGTCTTTTAGTTGTTGATTCAAAGACACCTACTCTGTTCCAATGTTATTTATATATTAACACTGTGTCAACTGCATACTCATTTGACAGAAAAAATGTTTGACAAATATTCATTTGTACTTTATTGTCATATTTTGGTAGGATTTTTAACGAAGCTAGAAGAGAGAAAACGCAAGAAGGCAGGCAAGGAAAAGAAAATGATCATATAACATTTTGTGGGTAATGATCTTCTAAAATAATTTATAATAATTAATCAATACAGAGACCTCCAGGGGACAGGTGCAGAAATAAGTTTGGAGAGGTAAGAATCTGTATCTGCGGTTTGTTAAATGGTGCGCACAGATTACTAATCTGTTCCCTCTGGTTATTAAACTGTGTGACAGTGTGGGAGGTCCTGTCTGATAATGCTATGATAATGATAATGCACCCTGCTGTTTTAGAAAAAACAAGTTACTACTTTGAGAGGCCGGTAAACACGCATAATTGCAGGACAAGACCGGCCTGAGTGGACGACATACTCAGTGAATGCCTGAGACAATCGCGAGATGAGGAGGTTCTGGAGGAGGAATTACCATGGGAGGAAAGCAATTTTTGCCTGTGGCACCAAAAACACTCGGGCTGTCTCTGGTCTGAGTAATGTCAGCTATTCGAGACACTTCTGTCTTTCTATTATCCTGCAGCAGTCTCCCAGTTCTTAAGACCTCTGACATCCACGAAACATATTGTTTGGTCATTTTCTCTGCTCTTTGGTCATTCTCTGTTTTTTTGGTAATTCTCCGTAAACCTGAGAGATGTAGATCATTTCTGATATGCTAACACTGGCACCAACTGCCATGCCACACTCAAAGTGAGCAAAATCTTTCTTCCTCATTCTGTGCTTTGAATTTTAGAACTGTGTCTAGATATCTAAATGTTCTGCTGCCGGGTGTTTTGCTGCACAGGTGTCCGTAATAAAAAAGCCACTGAGTGAACATCTAAATATTCAGAATCAGAAAGTGTTTAACGCCAAATGTTGGGCAAATATATAAAAATTAGGAAATTGCTGCAGTTGTTTGTGCAAACATACAATAGGACAAACACTTCTAACGATGCAAAATAATTAGGCAAAATATTTAATTTCTAACTGACCTCTGAAGTATTTACGTGATGTCAGAGATTCATAAGTGGAACATTTTGATGCTGATACACAAATACGCTCTAACAGCCAGCGATTCTTACTGTCATTTTCTGTGAGAAAGTCTGGTGCAAAAAATCCAACCAAATCTGCAAAAAGATGTGGTTTTGCCCAATCAGTGCAGACTACTCCAATGCATGGCTCACATAAACACACACTTAAAACACTTTAATTTAATCTAATCTATCATCCATTTGGCCTTCAGATTGTTGTTTTTTCTGATTATCTCTGCAGAAAAGTTCTCTCTGTGGTCCATGGGAGTGGTGTGCAGATGTTTCTGGGTCTAGGACAGTGAGTCTGGCTAAAAAAGCTGTCCTGGGGATCATTCATGTATTAGAGTCCTCTTTTTTGTTAACGATTTTTGTTTGTATGGAGTCATATATAACTGATGGAGAAAGTTGTAATGTTAGGCATAATGTTAATGTTAAGTTATAATTTAGATCTGATTCCAACCTTTATTTTGATTTGTACTTTTTGCTGGTTTAGGACATTCCTTTATCAATAGAAAATACGCTATAGAGATAAATTTACACGAGTCACCATGATGTAAGAATTTTTGACCACAACAGGAGTAAATGAATAGATTTGTTTTGTTGGATATCAGGTCTTCGTTTGTTGCTACTGATCACAACAAACTGACTGATAATTTATAAAGCTAGAAAATGTGATTAGAATTATTGTTTGGTATTGTGCCAAACTGCTTCTGACTCTGGTTCTGATGGAACGACTTTGTATAATGTTTTAATGATAAATCCGAGTGAGTAATCCGAGGTTCCTCAGAGCTCCAATCTCAGGTCACTTTTATTCACCTTCTAAATCTGAGGTCACTAATATGCAGGCCTCGGTTCAGGTCTGGACCAAACTGCTGTCTCATGCGGACCTGGAGCTGATGCTAAAACAGAGTTTCTCATTTAAAATCTCCCTGAGCGCTTCTGGTTTCCCACTTCAGCTTTTTTTCAGTTTTTACAGTACTGTTCAAGCATCCATAGAAACCAACGGACCAGTCGCTTTTAAATTTGGCTGTACCACATTACTCCAACAAACCAATAAGCACTCTGGAGCTGGTCCGGAAAACTTTGAAACACTGAAGCGTAGACAGGAGTTTGAGAGAAGTAAAAAAAAATATACAGCAGCAAATTGCAAAAATAAATGGAGAGATACCGAATGGTGAGATGGATAATTTACTTACTTAATTTTTACAACAAAGTTGTACTTTACAATACTTTAAAATACTCCTACTGGTTTATAAATCACTAAATGGTTTAGCTCCAAAGTATGCTGAAGACCTGTTGTCACCATAGCAACCCCCCAGAACAATCAGGTCCTCCAGCTCTAGTTTACTGATCGTCCCTAGAATCAGAGCCAAACATGGAAAAGCAGCTGTAATGGCATTTATGACTCTTAATGAAATTGAGAGAGATTCCTTTAAGCGTTTGGAGGTTTTAATAAAAGTTGAATTGATCATACAGGAGAACAGCACAGATCACAGTGATGCCGAATGCTGCCCCCCTCCTAACTCCCCAACTACCTACTACCCCACACCTCCCAACTCTCTCACAAGCTCATATGAGAATAAGTATTTATAAAGTTCAGCAACCTTGCCTCTATAACTTTGAAGACAAAACTATTAATCTCAGGGTGGCAATATCTTCGGATGAAGACATCTGGCTCTTTGCTGTGAATAAGTGACTTTTGACATATACAAAATAATGGCAATAGCTTGGGTTATATGTAACACAATAAGAGAAACTCTCAAAACTAAGTATGTAAGAAGAATCAATATTTTCTCAGGCAGTGATGTCTTCTCTAACCTCGAACTCAACACCTGTTGTCTGGCTCCTCTGCTCTCAGTGTTAATAATACTAAAAGATTAATCATAATAATACATTTTTCGATCACAGCAGCTTTCAGTTTCTATGCTCCCCTTATCTAGTACAAACTTCCAGACGACTGCAAAGCTGCTGAAACACTGTGTTCCTTTGAATCAAAGCTAAAAATTAATCTGTCTAGAATTGCCTTTCAGTAAGCGATTAATAATAGCTGGAATTCATGTTTTAAATGGATCGTATGTTATTTGTTTATGCCGATGTTGACAATCCATTAAATGGCCGTTATCAGCGGTTATCACTCCCATTAAATGCCGTCAGACGGTGCCCTCTCTACCTACTAGTAGGTAATCTACCATTCTTATCGCTGATAACAGCCAACTGTTGCACGTGTCAAAAATACTTCTTAGCATATCATAACTGGAGAACCCACAAGTTTTATATCCTAACCTTAAGGTCACAGAAGGACACATTTTCTTTTAAATGCCTAGAGCTAAGGCTGCACGGTGGCGCAGTGGTTAGCGCTGTTGCCTTGCAGCAAGAAGGTCGTGGGTTTGTATCCCGGTCCAGGGTCTTTCTGCATGGAGTTTGCATGTTCTCCCCGTGCATGCGTGGGTTCTCTCCGGGTACTCCGGCTTCCTCCCACAGTCCAAAAACATGCATGATAGGTGAATTGATCATTCTAAATTGTCCGTAGGAATGAATGTGAGTGTGAATGGTTGTCTGTCTCTCTGTGTTGGCCCTGCAACAGACTGGCGTCCTGTTCAGGGTGTACCCTGCCTAACGCCTGATAATTGCTGGGATAGGCTCCAGCTGCCCCGTGACCCTGAATTGGATAAGCGGTTAAGAAGATGGATGGATGGATGCCTAGAGCTAATTTGAAGAGGTTTCAAACACCAAACGGAAAAGTACTTTTCAGTAGGTAGAGAGGGCACAGTCTGACAGCATCTAATAGGAGTGATAACTGCAAATAACGGGCATTTAATGGGCTGATCACAATGGGCTGAATCCCCCAAAGCATCTTGAATTGCCTTGTTGTTAAAAGTGTGCAATAGAAATAAAGTTTCTTTGCTTAGTTGTGTATTAATTATAGCTTTTTAAAACTGCTGTGAAATATATCTAAAATGAAATGGATCTAATCACTAAAACATTTAATCACCAACTAAGAAATCTCACAATTGTATTTTTCAGTACTCAGATATGACAAAATCAAAACCCTTCACTGATGTTGATTGAATGTTTTTAAACTTTTCTAGTGTATTTATGAACTAAACTAAAGGACTGATAAACAGGATCTCAGTGTTAACGTTTCAACCCTCACGAGACATGAACATGTTTGAAATATGTCATATTAAGGCACATTCATATTAAAAAATAAGCTATTCAGATGGGAATGATGACCACAAGAAAGAAGCTTGACATACACATGGTTCACCCACACAAGCTCGGTTCCTCTCACAATGAAAGCCACAGTTTCTTTGTTACCATCTGAAACTCATCAGCTTCGAACAAATAGAGGTTTGGCCTTCAGCAACTGACATCAAAAAGCCCCAGAACCATTCATGTGTGTCAGCACAGATCACATGGAAAACAACCATAAATGATGTAGCGGTAACAATATCTGCTACTGGGAGACAAAGCTCCCCACCCGCTGTGTCAGCAAACATACAGATGGAGACTCAAAAGCAGGCTAACTCATGTAGCTCATGGTTCAACCTCTATGAAAAAAAACAAGCAAGTTTAATTGTGATTCAATTGTTAAACTGGATGAAAATTTACCATTACAACAAAAGAAAATATGACTCAGATTTAGTTTACAGACAACAGGATTCAAACTACGACTGGTGTGTTCAAGAGAGCATATTGGATGTAAAATATTTTCTAAAATGCATATGAAATGTGCAAAAATTACTATTTGAAACGTTTATTGAGGAATTTTTACAATATATATAAAGGCAACAATTTCATAAAAAAAATTCCTTTTTCGGCAATGTCTGACATAATGAGAGGGGGTTCAATGCTATGCGCTGCCTCAGCTCAGTGTGGCGAGTCGGGAGTTATCAGGTAGAGCAGTCGTGTGTTCCAGGGCCGGGCAGAGACACTGAGAAGGGCAGGTGCTCAGAGTTCAAAAAGGGGAACATATAGCAAGAGTTTAAAACGGTTTACAACATAACTTATAGCCTAAAAATATACATATTAGGAAAACATGTACCGTTGAATTCAGTTTTCAGTATCTTTATGAAAGCATTACTGCAAACAAATAAACAAAACACTGTTATATGTAACTTCATAATCAAGACCATATTTCCTTCATAAACGGGTCTATTTTTTATTTTTCTTGGCCATAATTTGCAGCCTCACTCACAAATCTAAGAAGCTTAGGAGTGGAGGCAGAAGCATAATGAGCCAACATGACTGGTAGCAGCCAGATCATTTTATTTAGCTAAATTGTTGTTAAGAGTTAAATGATGATGCTGAAGGGTACAGACAGAAGCTGAGGAGCACACTCCAAAAAAATAAATAATAATAATAATAATATAAAAGATATATGTAATTTTTTTTTTTCCCGAAAAAGGGACATTGGGGCATCATGGACAAAAGGGTCAGGTGATTTCATGAGATTGCACAAAGCATGGATTCAGCTGCAGAACCTGCAGACAAACATCTGAACCCCATGAGAACCTCTGCAGCAATCCCCACATTTCGATTAAGCACAAGCAGGTAAGCATTTTAGTTCCATCTGGAGCAGGAGGAAGTAGTTAGACTGTGTGTTCAGGCCACAGCAGGGGAACTGTTCATATCATAAGTGCAATCGTAGAGTTTAAAAATGCATATGTAGATCTCCATTGATCTTATTCAGATTGAAATTTATTTAAAATTAACAAAAGATACAGATTAATATGTTATAATTGAGGGTAACAATAGATTAGTTCCTGATTTATTTCAAACCCGTCTGTCAAAATTGCAACAAAAATAACGCATTGTCTGCCTACAAATCACCATTTACCACTTAACCGCCTTGAAAACCAGGTGACCTGGATGTTCACTATGCATTCAACATTTCTAATGATTGTTAAGTTCTTGAACAGGAAGGTGAAAACAACTTTTTGCCTTTGAGATGACCGATTAGATTGCTGTAGTTTTCCTGGCTCTATGTAAGAATAATATAACAGAATATAGTCCAGTTCTCACACCAAATTGGTCTATTCAATTCAATTCAGTTAATTTGTGTAGCGTCAATTCACAACAGATGTCATCTCAAGGCACTTTACAAGAAAAGTCATTTCAGTAGAGTTGGACAAACATTTCATTCAGTTAAAAGGTTAAGGAATCCCAGCAGATATTCTATCATCATCATTTTGCAAACAGACAAAATGAAGGAAAAACATGTTATAATCTGCTTCTGCTTTAGGGTTTTTGGCATTTAATAAACTATGAGAACAGATAATATGTGTCCCACTATTTGTTGTCATTAGATATCAAAACTCACAAGGGGATAATTATATATTTTCAATTCATTCTTCTTAACAATGAGCCTTGTGCACAGCTCATCACATAAAAAGAAGAGAAAAAAACAAACACAAACCCATTTCAGGCTTATAAATCAATGAGAAGTCTGGGAAGAATCGGTTTACTGTTTGTTTCAGAAGAAAAAGGTCAACATTTTTTCAAACCTTAGGGAATGTCATCTGAAGTGTGTAAATCAAACCTTATCCCTCTTCTTACCTCTATATGTAATCCAAAACTGGGATAATGAGCAGCGCTCAGCTCATCCTTTGTACCCATATGTAGTTCATGCAGAAGAATTTATTGACCATGTGGTCTGCACATTTGCACCATGCTTTATGTTGGAATAACCTGGAAAAGAAGAGATATGATTCATGGCTACTTGCTCAGCTCAGTGGTTCTTATCTTTTTCACAGAACACATTTTACTTCGCTAGAACAAAAACAACAGAAACCAAAAACATATGAAAACATGGAATAAACTCAACATTACGTTCTTCTCTGTGATTGACTGCCACGTCGCATGAGGTTCATGTCCAAGTATGTTGTACATTTAAATGAATTCAGTTTATTAAGTAGATGATTAAAAGCAGAATATTTTAACAAAGGATAAACTGTTAGAGATAGAGTGATAAAAAACCTTTTTCTATTAGTAGCTACACAGTTAGACTAGACTCAAGTATTTTGAGGGCTTTGATAGTCTAAAGCTTCTTAAATTAAGGGAAATAATTTGCCAGTGAAATAAGACAATTCAGACATGGTAAGGATTCTCAAAATAACATACAAATAAGCAAATAACTCAAAATAAGCAAAAATAATCTAACGCCTTCCGCTCTTGTTTAGTATATAAGTTTCAAAACAGGATCAACCATATTTTTTAGCTGGAAACAAGATTTTTTGAGGACAGTTTTTACAGTGTATTTTTTCTTCTTGACAAGAAAATTCTTATAACCAGACATGATAAATCTAGCAAGGACAGGAGACACAATGGGTGTAAGTACGCTGTAAAGAAAGCATGTAAAATTGTACTATTAAAAAATCTGCACAGTTCATTTGGGTCCTCCATTATACTACAAACATGACAATATTATCTTAATTCTGTTTTGAATATTTTTCTTGTGTGAATCTAATGCTTTTATTACCCATCACTTTGTTGCTGTTACAGCTGAATTTCCCCTCCGTGGGACAATAAAGGGTGATTCTACTCCTATCGTATTCTATGTTGTTTTGCAATCGTTTCAAATGTGTAAGACACGAGCCCAGGAAACATGAATCTGCTTTTCCATTGTTTATACAAATACACAAACAGAGTAGAGAATCCAACATTATGGTAGATTTTGGATCATTTTCCATGTGCAGCCTGGTTTCTGTCCTACTGTGATGTGGATGATAAGGTTATTATGCATCGAAGGATAAATATGAGAGGCAGGTTTATTTATTCAGCACCATTCATGTGCAAGGCAAAATACTTTAGAGATGTACATAATGGTATTTGAAAGAAACTGTGGGGTTTTGGAGATTATATCTAAAAATGAGTCAGCCAGCCTTAAAGTTTAACTGTCACAGGGAAAAAAGCCCAATGACTTTAAACATTATTCTTTGATTTATTCATTCATTTTATAGATGATTATTGGTCTACTTCCCTCCCTGCTTTACTGGGTCTGTCACCTGCTGATAGAGACGCGATCATGTCTTGTGCTGTTGTTTCCAGAAATTGCTTTGCTTAAAACAACAAAACCCCCAAATTCTAGAGAATCCCATAAATTTGCACCAGTTTCAATGAAAACAAAAACATCTTTAGTTGGAAGATGATAAAAAATATAAATATCTACAGCGATCACTTCTTGTCAGGTTAGGCTTGGCCACAGGGTTTTTTGGGTGGTGTGGGGGCTGCAGTTCATAGAACTGCTGCCATGCAGCAAATAAGGTCCTGGGTTCGAATCCCGGCCCAGGGTCAGTTTGCATGTTCTCCATGTGAATGCATATATGGCTAACCCCTGTACGAGCATGAACGATCAGAAACAACAGCTGAGTCAGTCCTGCCCTGGACAATTTACAGATTTGCGGGTTTAACTTCAACTGAGGAAAGAAATGTTACTGTTGTGCAACTTTATTTGAGGCCTGGGCTGGAGTTTCACTAGTGCTTGAAGCCGTTCTCTCGCTATTCCTCTCGCTCTCTTGTTTCAGTGTTTATGATGGAGACAGTGAACGTTACACCTGAACGGGCATAGCGTTGTTACGTTGCTCCTGATCTTCCAAGTTCTAAAGTCCTTACACTGGCTCCCTGTAGCTCAGAGAAGAGATTTCAAAGTGCTTTTATTAGTCTATAAATCACTGAATTGGTTAGCATCAGAGCATATTAGAGGTCTGCTATTACTCTACAAACCATCCAGACCAATCAGGTCTTCAGCTCTAATCTACTGATCATCCATAGAACCAGAACCAAACTTGGAGAAGCAGCTTTCAGTTTTTATGCTTGTCATATCTGGAACAAACTCCCAGATGAATGCAAAGCTGCAGAGACACTGAACTCTTTTAAGTCTAAAATAAAAACGTATCTATATACACTTGCCTATCAGTAACTGATATGATTTTGCTTTTTATTGTGTTTAAATGAATGTTATTGCTTTGTATTCTTTTCTCAATGTTTGTACTTTATGCTTTTAAATGCCGCATTGTTTTCTCTTTGTCTCAAACGATGCAAAGCACCTTGAATTGCCTTCTGATGAAAATGTGCTATACAAATAACATTGCCTTGCCTTGCATTGCCTTGCTTTAAAGCACTCTGGGAAATCTACTTATTTGACCTGAGACACTTGCTAATTAAGTGAATTTACAGCCATACAGAGGCAACGGCGGTGAAAAGGAGCTCATTCTACTGACCAGGGCATTGCTGGAGCATGTATAAGGAAGATATACATTTATTAGTGGTTATACTGATAAAGTATATATAGTCCATTCAAACCTAAAATGTGTTTTTTAAGGCATGCTGTAAACATGTTTATTATGTGCTGTAAAGTTGGCATTTTTCACATGGGACTCAATATGAACCTGCACCTTTTATGGAGCGAGCCCCTGGTGGACGGAGGGAGGAACTGCAGGTTTTGTCACTCACCCCTCAACTTGTCTGCACTTATGCACCGAGTAGTCAGAGGTGGGTATTGGAATCTGTCCAAACTACTGATGGCCTTCAGATTTATTTTTCCAACACTGTTTAAAACAAAGTAAAAAAAAAAAAAATAATAATAATATTTCAGTAAATATGACACCTGGCCTTGGCTACAAGATAACCGGGAATAATAACAATGGGAAACAGAGCTCACTGTCTCTTTCTGCAGTCAGGTAGCTCGCACATCTGCTAAGCTGATAAACAAAAAATCCCTCTATATGATTTCAGCTTTAGGATCCCTAGTTTATTACTATCTTGATTAACTCCACCTGTATAAAAACAAACCCTTTTCCAGCGCCTGAAGGAGGCTGTGCGGTATAATACAATTTAAGCAGTGAAAAAGCCAAAAAACCGTGTCACCAATAAGGAAATATAATAGACCAGATTGGCCTTTGCTGATAAAATAGAATCTGTTGAAGAAGAATTATGGCTGTCTTTAGCTTTATATCTCTAAAACTGACAGATTATAGTCCCAGGTCTCTTCTGATTGAAGCTAAAGCAGCCAACTTTACATCAGATTATCATTCCCAGCAGTGCTTTCCCAGAGTGGGCGCAATTACTCTGACAAAAACTGAGTTTATTTAAGGCCAGCTCTGAAAGTGTTCCCTGAACTAGCAACACTCAAAAATGATTCATATGCACATGGGGCCAACTCAGCACTGCCATTAAGAAAACCAAAGCACAAGAAATAAAAGTCAGAAGCATGCCATCCATCATCGGTTTTAAAAAAGTGACTTCATTTTATTCTGCAAAGCTTGACATGTATTTCCTCCTGTTGTATCTTATTTTTTGGGGCTAATATCTTTAGTAAGAAGTCAGAGGTAGAGGTCTGTTTTATAACATTCAGAGGTAAAAGACACACTGTTTATCAGTATTTGAATTGGGCCTTGGATAAATGGTGGGAGTATGTGTGACCTTTGAGGACCTCTGAGACAAAGAGTTTTATTGCAGGCCATAAAACTAGGAGGTTTGCTTGAGAGGACCCGGGACTATAAAACCATAAAATTCAGGATGGACTCACAGGCCAGACCTCGGATCTTTTGATGTAGGAGCAGGACAATGGTCAATACACTAACCAGCTTTTGTTTAGGACTGTGTCAATAAAGCCTGGGAGAATGAACTTTTGACTTGGATCCAGGAGGACACGTCATAATTCTGGACGGACCAATCATTGTTAAGACACTGTTTAAAACGTTCTGATTGGAGCAGATTAATCCTGGGAGGTTTTGGACGTTTATAAAAGTTATGACACGGAAACCATTCTTCGTCAGATCTTTGTCTGGCCCAGAGAAAATAGGGCATGTTTTCTCTGTAAACTGCAATTTGTTAATCTGTTTAAAATAAAAGTAAGAACTGGAAATTGGCTCCATTTTGTCTCTGCTTGAACATGCACTGAATTATTTTTTGATAAATTTAATTCTACAAATGGTGACCTCGACCGTGTGCAGAGTTTGGACCAACATCCAGTTATTTTTTAAGTTAATTAACGGACATGTATTTGCTCTATTGACAATTTGCGCAGAGTTGCGTAGTTTTTAATTCTGTTGATTGGTTAATCTAACATTGGGTAATGTTGTCATGCAAGTTAAATATGTTTTTTTGTTTTGAGCAGATTAACTGTTGCGGGCCCGTGGTTGAAGCGGCTCCATTGTCTGTGTCTCTGTTCTGAGCATGATTGCGACCTGCTTTGCGCTCCGCAGAGAAACACCGGTGCCTGCTGGGAGATGGAGTTTGTTACTCTGCGCGCCCAGGGGGACAATGGAGCAGATGGACCGGATGGAGCGGTCCCTTCAACGACTAAAAATCGGAACCAAAGTGCGGATCGGGGCTTGAGAATTGGCAATCTCAATTTCGAAAGGACGCTTTCGTAAGATTCTTCAGGGCTGGCAAACGGAAAAGATTGCAGTAGAGCCGGGGAGCCCTCTGTTAATCTGGACGGATTACCTTGATGAAGCCGACGTCTCTCCAAACGTGCGCTTGAGCAACGCGAATTGGATTGTGAAATGGTCCGACTTTTGGTGTGGTCCGATTGAGGTTAGTGTTGTTGGTGTTAGTTTTTAATAATATTGTAAAAGTACTGTGTTTGGTGTTTTGAGGTGACGAGCTGGTGCGCATGTGCGTATGTGTGTGAGATGGTTTTTTACGCAGGCGCTTTGCGAGACGTGCTGGAGATGTTGCGTTTGTGTTAAAATGTTATAGTATAAATAATGAACTCGAGTATAATAAATAAATTAAAATAGATAAATAAATATATAACTAAATATGATGGATAACTGAAATTAAAAATCTATAAGAATTAGTTGTGAACATTTACAACAGGCCATCAGAGCGAACGCCCAAGCTAGGTGGTGTGATGGCGGAGCTACTTCTGTGTGATTTTCTGCTTAATAGCACGGCTAACATACAACAGCTTTGACTATATGTTTTGATAAATAAATTAGTGGTAATAGGCGGTTTTCTGCCATCTGTTCGAGTCTTTTGAGTGGTTTTCTGGAGGCCGGCGCCGGGAAATTTCTCAAAGCAGACTACGAAAATTGTGACAGATTGGTCTAAACCTCCGCGATAAAATAATGTATTAAGGTCTAAAAATCACCGCTTATAATGTTGTGTTTTTTGTTAATGGTTTTGGGCTGTAACGGATGTTGTAGATTCGGTGTTTTCTGTGCGGGACGGCTGTGTTTGGAAACATATGTTTCAGTCCGTGTTGGACGGACAGGAGATTGTTTTGTTCGTGCCGAATTAAAGTTTGGTAAAGTGGTATAAATTGTGCGGATTAAGTCCTGGTATTGCGGTAAGTAATTTTCTAAAGTGTGTGTTGCGATTTTCTTGAGTGTTTTCGCCGTACGTTTTGTACTGTTTTAGGTTTCGTTGCACAAAGAGAGTTTACGGTAGCACGTTGCTGCAGGCTGCTGTGCTATGCTAGCGTTTTTGCTTTTGTGTGTCAATGTGTTTTGTGGTTAAACATAACTGCATGTTCTGTGTGTTGTAAGCTAAGAGTTGATTTTGGATAGAAAGTGATTACAGACTCCTGCAGACGATTGCCTTGTTAGGACTTAAACGAATTGGGATTTTGTTAAATTTTTCTAATTAATTAGGATGTAATGTTTTACATGACTGGACGTTTGTTAGACAACGGCCTCAAAATAACTGTTCAGATATAAATTTAGTTTGCTACTCATTTGGACTCCCTTCGGCAATGTTTTAGCACATTTTCTACGAAGGGCAATTTAAGGTGTTTCACATTTAACTGAACTGTTACAATACGGAGATTAAAGATCGAGAAGTACATGCTGAATTTAGTTAACTGGTTTTGCCAGAGAAGGCTCAATTTATCACATGAGGAGAGCATGTACATTTATTGGGATAATGATGCATGTTACAATTTAACGCGAATGACTAAGAACAGTTACTCATGAGTCGATTCTGACTTGGTGAAGTTTTAATTTTTGATTTCATCTTTAAAATTAAAAAGAGGGGAGTGTATAGTAAAAATAAAAGTTGCATTTTTTGAATCTTTAATTAGGTGGATTTGTTGCTTTTTGATTGATCTAAGCAGGATTTGATTAAGTTGGTCTAAATAAAGATAAAGCTATGAGCAGTAATTATAAGAATAGAACGAAAAGCAAACGGTGTTAATTGGAAAGCAACAAACTGGTCTAAATTATTTTTATAAGCACCGTGTTGAATGGTACAGAGAATGAGTCTGTGATTTAAATAAGTATCATTTATGCTAAAATTATGTTTGGCTTATTTCTGATGGCTCTATAGACTTTAGAAATATAGCTTAGTCTCTGAATGAATGACCTAAAGGAGACTGGTGTTAAATTATTTACACAATTGAACATTCTTAAGGATTTTGTGGACACTAAATGCTTATTGGATTTATCAAATTTCAACTGGGGCTCAAGGAGTAACCCAGCATATTTCAATTCCGTTACAAATTGAATGTTTTTACCATGCAAAACAATACTTATCATAGTATATTTTCTAAACTAGTGGGATTTGAATGTTTGAGTTTGAAAAAAAAGAAAACATTAAAACACAGAGTCATCTTTAAGGCATCAGTTTGTTTTTAAACAGGCTGGGGATAAATTTGGAATTGGTCTAAGGATTGAAAGTAAATGAATATCGGCGGTGATCGAAATGATGGTTTAATTTAGAAGTAAGAAGTAAATTCTAATTCATTTATTCTGATCGTGTAGAAGCAAAATGTGATTGGACCAGCTACATTGAAATAATTTTTACCATATATTTGAATGCACATTTTGTTTTGACAAATAAGAATTGGTTTTAGTTTTAAAAGTTTAAGATTAATTTTTCAGATGTTATTCATTGATTGTTAGCTAGTCTACTTGATGCTGAGAGTTAATTTACATGTCCTAAAACATTTTGGAACAGTTCTGATCATAGAATAATGGCATAATATATCATTTGATTAGTGGAGACTCTGTAACTGACAATTTATTTAGATTGTTTTGATTTTATTTTTTCTTATTTTTATTTTTTTCTCTTTCTCTCTCAACCTTTATATATTTGGTTCGACTTGGATTCTGACCCAGATTTCTGAATTGCGGTCTGCTTATTAATGAGAACTTTGGAAAATGTTAATTTGAGAAGCTGAATTAAAGAAAACATGATTCAGTGGTAATTTATTTGACATTTGTTTAGAAGCTTCAATTCAATTTGGTGTTTATCATTGGAGCAACAAAAAGAAGCCGGAGAGGATAATTGGGATTGAAATTAAAATGATGATTTTTGTTGTTTTGTTTTAATGCTACTAGTTTTTGTTTAGAGAAATCTTATCTCTTGAACCTCCTTAATTGAATTTTTTTTTTTTGTTCTACTGCTAAGGGGAATTAGACTACTATGTATCCTACAAAAATTTAAGAGGAGTTTTAGTTGCAAAAATCAGTTTGACTATGTCTGATTCACTTCACAGCATCTGACAAATGTTCTTGAAGATGAACTGTTTCGTTATTTACAACCAGAATATCTTGCCCAGTTGGCTTTTTGTGTTTGTTTAAAGAGGAATCATATAAGCAAAAGTTACTTTGAATTCAGATTGGATTGTTTTAAAAAACAAGTACTTTAGGTTTGGCAATTTCTAACAATAAGCAACCACCTGGTTACTTTCACATCAATTTGATCAGGGAATGAGACGTGCATGTTTTGCACTACGGTCTTAAAGTCCCACAGAAAATATGTATAGGGAAGCTGTTTTGTCAGTGATTTAAATCTTGGATTTTTCTTTAGAAATATGGATAGAATTTGAAGTATAGCAAACTGAAGACTATTTTTGTAAACTATGTTGTGTTTATCAGTCAGTACTATTCTCTGATTTTGTTTTAAACATTTGATGTTTTTAATTTTGATATTTTTTGTCTGAGCCAGCTTGATAGAGATCCAGTACACTTAAGTGATGGGGAGTTTGGAGACTGGATCGTTATAGGTAATTGCTCAGATGGGAGGAGCTTCACAGGTGACCTTGACAACACCAACAACAGTTATAATTGGAAGGGAACCTAGTTGGACATCTTTATCTCACTGTAAGTAGAATGCTTATATTAGCAGAAATTATTAATTGATTAAAGGGACAGAGTCTGGGAAAAGTGGTGTGAAGTCTGAATTTCAAAGGGGTTTAGTTCAATATGAGCTATTCGTCTCAACCTCAGTGAAGCGAAACCAGGAGAGACACTTTTCCATAGAGACTGTTTATAAGAGGGACAGAAAAAAGGGGATAGAACCTTTGCAGATGGTTATTGCCTTTATTTTTGTTATTGCAATGTTTTGGTGGTGCTTTAGCAATATCTAACAGAAAAGTCCAGCCTTTTTTGATTTTATTTTTATTTATCTATTTACTTTGTGAACAGACCACTAAACTTTGAAGAAAAGAATTAGTGAATGGTATCAATGCAGTTTATATCTGAGGAAGAGACATTATGTTATGTTTGCTCTCAGACACCATTTTGTAGGACATCAACATAGAGCATACTGATCTTACTGATTAATTTTCAGATATTTTACTCACCTCAAGGAGTTGGGATATTGTTGAGAATGAAATGTATTGCCCAGGAAGGAAGTTATGGGGGTGATGAATTGAAATAAATATAAAATGGTTAAATCACTAAAAAAAGAACTAAGTGTGTTGATAAAATATTGCGATGGTCAATCTTTATAAATATTTCATTTACACATGAGATGAAAGAGACATTTATCAAATTGACAAAATAGAGAAAGGCATTCCATTGATAAAGTATAGAATATAAATTGGATGAAAAAATGAAGGAAGCATTAATTAAAATAAGAAGGGGAAGAATTAGAACAACAGTTTAATTAGACATATAAGGAGTAATTATCATTCCTGTTGGAGAGAGCAAACCTATTAATTAGTATATTTTTACCAGAACTAATACAGAAGAAACTATTACTAGTATAACTGATTAAAGTAAAATTAAAATAGAGCCCACATAGGCAGTCTGAGTGTGAAAGATATTTAAATTCAGCATTCGAGGAAGGAGACTAATGAATATGAAAATAAAAAGTTTAAATAAAACTTGATTTGAATAGGCTGAGAGGACTGACTCTCTGTCTGTCTTTTTCTTCCTCTAATTATATATTTTTTCTCTTTTTCCCATCCCGCAATAGAGAACCCCTCAGATAACATTCTTGAGATGTAATTTATGTTCCTGGGGAGATAAGATGGGTGGGGGTGCGTGGGCTGATGACGGATAGTGCCAGGCGCCCGCCATAACTGCCAAAGAAAGAAAAATCTATACAACCAGCGCAGAAGTTCGTCTGTCTTGTGCTCTGCTCCCACACTGGGGGGCACCAGTGACTGAATATTTTCAGGGGTGAAGCAGGGGACACCCTCAAAAGGAGCACATTTCCTCATGCTGAACTGAACTTTCAAGGACAATATGTGTGAATCCACTTGGCTGGTGTAAAATGGACAATTTCTGCTGAAGAAGTGACGATCAAAGGCTGCTGATTCAATGTCAATGTTGCTGAACTAACCACAAGAGTTTCTGTTTTTCTGATCGAAGGTGGCCCTGGTTGCTTGAACTCTGAAACCACCGTGCCTTCCCCAGAATTATCTCCAGGTAAAATACCACCATTTACCGGGAACAAGATTTGGAAAGTTGGGTGGAAGGAAAAATTGGGCCTATAGCATGGGGTTGCTGGCTGGTGAGAGAGAAAAATTGTTTTTCCTTATTTTTACGTTTCATCCACAGGGATGTACTAAATTTAAGATAGGATATATTGTAATGGAACAGCTAAATCAAAAGTAAGTCAGAATTTTATTTGATTTCTAACAGAAAGAATGAATCAAAGTGCTTAACGGTTTAAGATAATTAAAAAGTTGAAATGGAGAATAGAATAATTGATAACATTTAAAAAGAGGCATAGTAAAACAGACATAAGTGTCTTAAACTTGATGAATAAAATAAGTGAATAAAAGAATCAATTTAGGTGAACAAGCAAATGGATAGTAATCAGTTGAACTGTAGACAAAAAGTAAACTCTTGAGCCTGCTCTTGCTTTTAAATCCATCAATGAGGGAGGTGTTTTTGTTTAGTTTTCAGGAATAACAACGGTGTTGCACCAAAATAAGATGGATTTGCTCTTTCCCCAGGGATTATTTTTTAATTAGATGGGTGAAATAATTTCTCAGCACAATACAGTTGGATTAAATTAATAAAATTATGTGTACAATGTCAAAGTATTATTAATAGGGGAATATGATATAGCAAAGATTTAATACAGTTACCAACATTCTAGGCTAATGTTTGTTTCAGATTATGACTTTTTTTTAACTTAATGACCCACCGGATATAAAGCAAAATCTTTTAATCAAAAATAAATGTGACTTATATAAAGGGGATGACTATGACAGGCAAACCAAGTCTGTGTAGCAGATTGGTTCAGGGCAATACACAATTTAGGACTTAATTTTTAGCAAATTGATAATGTATGGTTGCAGGCTTTAAACATATTTGGGATTTAACGTGATTATGCAAAATTATAAGTAGGTTGACCAATTTTTAATAAATTGCAGTTCGAATTAAATTTTATGAGGCCAGGTTTGAGGACAATTTTTACCTACTGTCAGTACTGTGATGGGAAATTTTTTTTAGATCTGTCTGGGTTAAGCGGATAGGGGATGATTGATTACATACATGATGACTTCGGTCAGGGTTGCGGATTTCTTTTGGTATTCACTTGTACGTCTGCATCTTAATCTAAGATCAAAATTGGCTAACATGACTGCACAGTCGGGGCTTATTGTCGAAAGGCCCTCTAAATTGTTTTGATGATCATCAAGAGTGATCACAAGACCGGATCAAAAACTGTCATTTTGTAGATGTTTACAAGCTTATGCCCCCAGGATTCAACAACACGTGAGGAGCACATAGTCTCTTCTGGTCTCAGAGGTGCGGCAGCTGACTACAGCTGCTGAAGGGGTCCAAGGTACAGCTCCACGACCCTTTGGGACGAAGGCGTGAGGAGTCCAAGTGGTTCAGCCAGTTCCAGATGACAGCTGGGAACACACACGAAGTGCAGCTCCACGGCAACGACGAACCTGGTTGAGGATCAGCAGGAATCTACCTAAAGAGGGTCAAGAAGGTTTTGACCAAGCTGAAACGGAAGCTGAAGCCACAGGCGGCGGGGCCTATCTCACCCAGAAGTTTGTTTGGGTGTTGATATTAATCATCCAGTGTGATCTATGTGCCAATGAGGGAGATGGGCAATTGAAATTGCCATCTCAAAGAGGGATATACAGAAGAGGATTACAACTCATCAATCAGCTTCACAGCAGGTTTTGACCACTCCACATCGGTGGGAGAGTGGTTATCTGCATATATGGGAGTAAAACTGGAACACTGATCAGCTCTGTACAGCTGCCAGGTGCCACCATTGGGGGGTTAACCACGAGAGAGAAGAAAGAAGAACAGAAGATAAAAAATATATAAAAGACTGAATAGACTTTTTAATAATTTTTTGCATTTTACAGGTTGTTTAACTATTTTTTATTCACAAGTGCAGATTGTTAACGCTGCCTAAGAGGGTTTCTTAATGAATTTTTAATCAGTTAATTTTCAGGATTTCTTAATTTCCAGTTGTTTTTTAACGTTGTATTAAGGTTTGCAATAATAAACAAAGAGGGTCTACTAGATAGAAAGATAGTATAGCTGAGCAGAATTAGGGAAAGGAAAGACTAAATAGACTCGAGGATACATTTTAAAGGGTTCTTAATACCTTCTATTTCACAGGTTTCTTAACACTTTAAGTTTGATTTATTTCATGGGTTTTCTAAGCTTCTTACACAGTATTAACATGTATCAAGTCAGATTTAATTATCTCTTCACATGTAAGACATTCTTATACATTTTTGGGTTTTGAATTTAGTTTTTGGGAATTGTTAAAATAATATTTTTTGTATAATGCCAAAAAAAAGAGGGTGAATTTATAATTAACAGATTGACATTTTTGAGTAATGGGAGTTAAGGTTAAAAAGGTATTTTAACAGGTTGAGTTTTGAATTTTAATCTGGAAGTCTTGTTGTGGTATCATATGAAAGACTTCATGTTTTAAACTGATAAAATTTCTTGGGTTTGATTTTTTTGCAGTCTCAAAATGCTTTACAGGTTTTAGATCTTAGGTTTTAAACACTAACCTTGAAGGAGAGTACAGAGGAGATATCAATCTATTTGAAAATAGATTGAAAGAGGGAGTTGTTGTATCTTATTTTTTGGGGCTAATATCTTTAGTAAGAAGTCAGAGGTAGAGGTCTGTTTTATAACATTCAGAGGTAAAAGACACACTGTTTATCAGTATTTGAATTGGGCCTTGGATAAATGGTGGGAGTATGTGTGACCTTTGAGGACCTCTGAGACAAAGAGTTTTATTGCAGGCCATAAAACTAGGAGGTTTGCTTGAGAGGACCCGGGACTATAAAACCATAAAATTCAGGATGGACTCACAGGCCAGACCTCGGATCTTTTGATGTAGGAGCAGGACAATGGTCAATACACTAACCAGCTTTTGTTTAGGACTGTGTCAATAAAGCCTGGGAGAATGAACTTTTGACTTGGATCCAGGAGGACACGTCATAATTCTGGACGGACCAATCATTGTTAAGACACTGTTTAAAACGTTCTGATTGGAGCAGATTAATCCTGGGAGGTTTTGGACGTTTATAAAAGTTATGACACGGAAACCATTCTTCGTCAGATCTTTGTCTGGCCCAGAGAAAATAGGGCATGTTTTCTCTGTAAACTGCAATTTGTTAATCTGTTTAAAATAAAAGTAAGAACTGGAAATTGGCTCCATTTTGTCTCTGCTTGAACATGCACTGAATTATTTTTTGATGAATTTAATTCTACACTCCCCAGCACAGTTCTGATTTAAGTTAAACATGTTTGATTTAAATGACCCCGCTAAACGTTACATTACAGATTTAGCCTGATCATAATGCATTGATAGTGAATTTTAATATCAGCGTGGTCAAAACGTTTTTTGTCTAAAGTAATGCAGCACACTGCATCAAGTTGTTTAGTTTGCAAAGATCCCCCATACTTAGCAAGCATGTGGCGACAGCTGAAAGAAAAGACTCCCTGGAGCTGCCTCAGTATGAGCTTCTGGAACCAACTGGGTGTTTAAGACTGTGGTGGGAAGATTTAGTGTTATGATTTATCTGTACTTTGTAATCAACTGTGACTATGTTTTCTTAATGTTGTACTATTGGTTTGAATGTTTAGTCTTATTCAGTGAAGCCTTTACCCAAGTCATGTTCAGAGAGGTTTGATAATGATAGTCCACATCCTGTGTTACCATGGAGATGGCTCTTCGACTGGGCATCCTTGAAGGTCTATGTGGTCAGATTAAAGACTCTTAATAAAAATGAGAGAGATGCCTTTAAGCGTTTGGAGGTTTTAATGAAAGTTGAATCTATCATACAGAAGAACAGTACAGATCACAGGGAATGCTGAATGCTGCCTCGTCTCAGCTCAAATGAAAACAAGTATTTATTAAGATCAGCAACCTTGTATCAATCTTTTCTGAAGACAAAACTCTTCTCTCAGGGTGGGAATTTCTCAGGATGAAGGCACCTGGCTCTTGAGCTGGGAGTAAGTGAACCTCGGCAATGGCCATAGCTTGGGTTAAATCGTAACACAATAAGAGAAACTCTCAGAACTAAGTATATAAGTAGAAACAATAATCTCAGTATGGTTTTCTGTAACCTGGGTTCCCATGTGAACTCAACACCTGCTTTCTGGCCCATCTACACCCTCTGCTCTCAGTGTTAATAATAATAACAGATGAATCATAATAATACATTTCTCCATCACAGCCTACAAAGTTCACAGCTTTCTAATCAAAGAGAAAGGCGCCTTCAAGTCTCTGATTTTTACCCTGAGAGTTGTACTTTATCGAGTAGAATAGATAGACCATGGTTGCTAGAAATAATATAAGCCTGTTGTAAAATTCAGACAGGTCAGTATTCTACTGTAATGTGTCACTGTCCTCCTGTAAATGGCCTGCATTTGTATAGCGCTTTACTCAGTCCCTACAGACCCCAAAGCACTTTACACTACATTCAGTCATCCACCCATTCACACACTGATGATGGCAAGGAACATTGTAGCCACAGATGCCCTGGGGTGCACTGACAGAGGCAAGGCTGCCGGACACTGGCACCACCAGGCAATGGTTGAAGTGTCTTGCCAAAGGACACATCAACTGAGACTGTCAGAGCCGGGGCGTGAACCGGCAACCTTCTGATTACAAGGCAAACACCCAACTCCTGAGCCACACTCCCCCCTGTATGATCAATTAAAATCATATTGAAACCTCCAAACGTTTAAAGGAATCTCTCATTTTATTAAGAGTCTAAATCCGACCACAGGAGGAAAAAGCAGACAAACAACTCATATATGCATGGTCTAGGAGTACGTTCTGTTTAAAGAAAAATAGGTAAAGGCCGCAGCAGCTCTCTTCTCCTGGGAGAGAAGCAGCTAAACAGATCTGAGTCATTAGTGAAATACATCTGAAAAAAAATATATGTATAGTTTACCGGCGGTAAGAACTTCTTCAATATGGGGTGCCATTGTTAAAGTTACACAGTCAAAAATTAACAGCAATAATTTGGATTGTTTAGCCTGTCAGAGAAAAAAAAAGTATTTATTTTTCAAAGTCATTTTTGGGTCCATGCTATGTATGTATTTAATTATCTTACATTACAAATCAGGCTAAACTGGCTAGTTAAATATTAAGCTTGGAACTAAACATTAAGGTAAGAGCAAAATAATTTTGTTAATATACATCCAAATAATATACAAGATGGCGCCAGCGTATTGGGCTCGCCGTCTGCTACTCTCCCTCTATCTGCTGTTTCTGATCGCCTCCTGCCTGATTCCTGCACCTGGATCGGCGCGTCTTACCTATGACCGATCCTCCCTTCTGGAGCTCCGAATTCCATCACACGACCCCGTGGGCTACTATCTGAACCAGAGGGAATCGCTGTACTGGCGTTTCCCCTGTGTTCCACGGGAGTTGTGGAGGAGCTCCTGTCACCCGCGGCCTAGAAGCCGCAGGCGTCGCCGGCGTGGATGCCGCAGTGGCCGTCTCGTTCGCCTTCGGGCGACCCTGGCCTCTTTGGGGAGGTCTAAACGGGAAGCCCGTTGCCGCTCTATCCAGTGCTTGGTGCCTACTGCTGAAGGCTCTCATCAGCCCTGCGCCCGCTGCCACCGAGACATTTCCCGGGAGAACCTGCTGCCTCTGAGACACCACTCTACTGCAACTGAGCCTACTCAACTCGACGCTGGATCCTCTGGATTATACCGGTGGGTTCTGATCAATGCACGATCTATCGGTAACAAATCTTTTGTTCTTAAGGATTATTTTACTCTCCACGAACTGGATGTCCTATGTATTACTGAATCCTGGGTGCGCCCGGATGACTTGTCGGCTATTACTGAGCTCCTTCCAGCTGACTGTACTTTCCTGAACACCCCCAGACCCTCAGGCCGGGGTGGGGGACTATTGACTATATTCAAAGCATCCATTCTCTGCAAACCTATTACCGGATTTTGGGGGTTTCCCTCTTTTGAACTCTCCGCGTTTGAACTTGGACACTCGCCCTCAATATTGTATGTGGTAGTGTACCGTCCCCCGCCGCCGAACAGGGATTTTATTTCTCAGTTTTCGGACTTTTTAGCTGATATTTTCTTGAAATATTACAAAGTTCTCCTTTTGGGTGATTTTAATATTCATGTGTGTTCGTTCGGGCAAGCCTTTTGTGTCTGAGTTTCTTAACTTATTGGATTCTTTTGGCCTAACTCAGCATGTGGACACTCCGACGTATGGACAAACTCACACCCTGGACCTTGTGTTATCCCACAATGTGGTTATTGATGAACTATCTGTGGACGATGCTGCCTGTCTATCTGACCATCAGCCGGTTCTCTTTGCCACTGCTCTTTGTCATCCTGGCCCGTTTAAACACGAGTTGCTGCGTCACTCACGTTTTATTAGGGCATCTACAGCTGCATCATTCTCCTCTTGTTTTATTGAGCTTTCCTCCTCTCCCATGAACTCGAATGACCCTGATGTGCTTCTGCATTACTTTGAGTCTCTCTGCCCCTCAGCCTTGGACCAAGTTGCTCCACTAAGGGTGCGGCGCTCTGTTAATAGAACAGATCCCTGGCTAAATCCTGCTACTCGTTCGGCCAGACGGGTGTGTAGGTGTTTTGAGCGGAGATGGAGGAAGGACAGGGACCCTACCTCTTTAACCCTATTAAAAGAGTCCTGGAGACATTTTCAGCAGGTGGTGAAAACAGCTCGAAAGAATTATTTCTCTGACATTATCCACAGTCATCCTGGCAACCAGCGAGTATTATTTTCTGTATTGAACTCTTTTCTCTCCAGTGAACCTGCTCTGGCTTATATATCTGATGACCTCTGCTCAAAGTTTCTGAATTTCTTCTGTTCAAAAATTTATCATATCAGAGCCTCGATCACACCCTCACTGGATGGTTCTCTTGGTTGTGTTTATCCTCAGTTTTCTTTTGATCATTTTGAGCCTCTCTCTCTCCCAGTGCTCACTGACTTAGTGGCAGGGATGAACCCCTCTGGATCCCCGAATGATGTGATGCCCCCACGTTTCTTGAAAGATGTGTTCCCAGTGGTTGGTTATCCCGTACAAAACATTATTAATGCAAGCTTGACTTCTGGAGCTGTTCCTCAGGCTTTTAAACAAGCAGTGGTCCAGCCGATCCTAAAGAAAGCCAGCTTGGACCCTACCACCCTGGAAAACTTCCGCCCTATTTCCAAACTCCCGTTTTTATCCAAGCTTCTTGAGAAAGCCGTTTTTACCCAGCTGTCAGACTACCTACAGACCTTTAATATCTTGGATCCTTTGTAATCTGGGTTCCGGGCTGGTCACAGCACTGAGTCCGCCCTCCTCAGAGTTTTTAATGATGTTCTGCGGTCTACGGATTGTGGGTCATATGTCCTGATGGTTCTGCTGGACCTTACAGCAGCCTTTGACACCGTGGACCATTTCATACTTTTGTCCCGATTGAACCAGGTTGTGGGTATTCAGGGAACTGCCCTTGACTGGTTAAGATCATATCTTAGTGATAGAAGTTTTTGTGTAAGGTTGGGGGACTGCGCATCTGAGGCCTCCCCTCTGCCCTGTGGGGTCCCCCAGGGCTCTATTTTGGGACCTTTGCTTTTTAATCGTTACATCCTTCCTTTGGCAGCTATTTTTAGGCGATATGGCCTTTTTTATCATTTGTATGCCGACGACTGCCAATTTTATGTTTCTTTTAAACCCCAAGAGTCGCTGCAATCAGCCGTGGATTGCCTGAATGAAGCCAAGGGCTGGCTCTCTAACAATTTCTTACATTTGAATCTGTCTAAGTTAGAGGCTCTTTTATTTGTTCCCCCCTCGCCCGCTGCATTGAGCCCTTTGTCTCAGCTGGTTCAGCCATATCTACCAGGCCGGTCACTTCGGTCAGCAGAGCACCGCTTCCTGCAGGTCCCACGGGTTCGAACGAGGATGCGAGGGGAACGTGCATTCTCGATCTGTGCACCTCGCCTCTGGAACCAACTCCCCATGGCAGTGAGGTTGGCCCCCTCACTTTCTGTTTTTAAATCCCGCCTGAAGGCTCATTTTTATTCTCTGGCTTTTAATGTGGCATAGTTTTGCCTTGTCTTAATGTGTTTCTCTATTTTATTGCTTGGTTGTGTTTTCTATTGTTGTTTTGATGTACAGCACTTTGGTCGGCCTCGGCTGGGTATAAACGTGCTTTATAAATAAAGTGGTATGGTATGGTATATGCTAATTTACTTGCCAATAAGCGGAAGTGGACTTCCAAAAATAAAAACTGGTCATTGCGAAGGGCTTTCAAAGGTTCTGGTGAGACTTAACATTGTTAATCTCATCTCTCCATCTCTGTTTATTTTCCTCCCAACATGTCCAACAATTCAGCTAAAAACGTTGGATGAGCCGTTTTATCAGTGATGCAGATGTTTACCGATGGATTTAAAGCAACAGTGATCCACCAGCAGCAGAAGCTCACATAGACGTCTGCAGGACCCGGCTTTTATTTTGAAAGTCCTCTTCCAATAATCAGCATTTGCATTAGTATTTAGTTTCAAACCAAACGTTTTGCTTGCTAGCTAAACATTTAGTTTAAAAATAAATATTTTGTTTGAAACTAAATATTTCGTTTGTGTTATTGCAGGAAACACTGACCAAAGGATGAGAGAGAATTCCGTTAACGTTTGGAGGTTTTATTACAATTTGGCTTGATCAAACAGCAGGACAGCATCACATAACAGAAAATGGAGAATACTGACCTGTCTCAATTTTATAACAACAAGCTTATATTATTTTTAGTAACCTTGCACCTATCTACCTTACTGATAAAGTACGACTCTCAGGGTGAAAGTAAGAGACTTGACGGCGCCGATTAGAAAGCTGTGAACTTTGTAGACCTTCAAGGATGCCCAGTCAGAAGAGCCATAATGCAGGATGTAGACTAGCAATATTTCAATCAATACTTTGTATTTTAAAAATATAAATTAAAACTAAATATTTAGTTTAATACTCAACTATAAATAAATAAATAAACATGGACGCAAATATGACTATGAAAAATAAACTCTTATTTTTGTATGACAGGTTGAATAACCCAAATTCTTGCTGTCAACTTTTGACCGTGTTACGTTACAAACATCATTGGTTACTTTCACACATGGTTTAACACAGGAGGACATGTTAAGTTGTGTCATGAATAGAGAGAAAAAACATGGTTACAGTAACTGATAACCCAGCTGGTGATCATCTCCAGAAAGGTAGCAAATCCCGACACAGAAACTTCAGCCAAGTGCAGCTTTTATGGAGAGAAAAGAAAAGTAAAATCATAAAGAAAAATATTCATAAGATAAAATCCAACCCTGTTGTCATTTAGTTTTGCTTATAATCCCTGGCCTCCACAGAATTGGTCCTCTTATACTAAAACGTAGTGCTAAAGAGTAAAGCAATAACTTCCTTTAAAGGTCCCATATTATGCAAAATGCACTTTTTCATGTTTTTCACACATAATTATAAGTTACCGGTGTCTGTGGAGACCCCCTGAAGTGTGTGCAAGTCTGTGCTCTCAGTATCTCTCAGTATCTCTCCTTCCCTGCATTTCTGTGAAAGAGCCTCCCACAAGCTGTTTCTATTTGGGTCCTCTACATACGTATGTAGAGGACCTGGCCCATCCCACTAGGCCGTCCCACTTTCACCTGTGAAGATAAGCCCTCCTCTAAGCTACTGCCGTCTGCCACATTGAGCAACACGCCACCGACAATGCCCAGTGGGAAAGGACGACACGCCAGCTGCTCTGTTGCAAGCTGCAACAACCAAGACAAAAGTCTTTTTGCAGTTCCAACACAAGAAGATGTGAGGACTGTAGGATCCCCTATTAATTACTCTTATATATTATCTTAACACAGGTATAAAACTATGGAGGAAATCTCAGCCCTTCAGTATGTTGAGAAATGAGGAGAGTTGAAAGTCTTTCCGAGTCTGCGCTGCAGCGGAGAATCGCCCGAAGCTGCAGAGAGTACAAGTCTCACAGCCGCCCAAAACGATTCTGATTCTCCTTGCTGAGACAGCTTTTTTTTTATTCAAAACTGCACAAGGATGGTTACATATACATTGCACAATACAATTTCCAGTAACATGAGTCATAAGCAACTGTGGCCTTGAGATAAGAGTAAGTATCACAGAGAAACAACTCCCTAGTTGTGGCAGAGCATGAGAACATTCTGTGTTCTTCTATTAACGGTGCAGTCTCAGCATAATCACGCTCTGGTTAAATGGACAAGTTCTGCAAAATAAGAGGAAATATCTTTGCATGCACAGTGTTATCTTAACTAAGCTGAGAATATATGTAACAAGCATCAAAATCTAAGTAAAACATCTCATAAGGCACTTCATAAAGTACAGTGTAATAGAATATATTCAACAGTCCCCCTTTTAATCTATTTTAATAGATTAACTACAAAAATAAGCAATAGTCAAATTTAATCAAGTGAAAAAATAGCCATAACAGAAACATGGGACACATCTGGTCAGGTCCGAAAAACTCCCCGGGATATTTTGTGGAAAGACAGTTCATTTCTTTGACTTTGTGGGGAGAAAAGGATCCTGACACCACCTTTCCCAAGGGTCGGCTGCACTTGGTCCCAGTCTCTCACATGGTCGTATGTTCAGGCAAACATGGTATTCTGCATAACCTGTAACAGAAACTGAGTTAGTGCAGCCAGCACTGTCATAATGTAAAATGTGTTATTATACCTAACAGTCAACATATTATGAAGCAAATAAGTGAAAATAGCCAGAGAACAAGCAAAAAGTGGTTACTATATGTTTGCATTATACTAAAAAAATTTTAAACAAAGGAGAGAGGATGTACATCAATTTCTTCATCATCAGATTCAAGATCTGAGGGATCTTGAGAAGAATTTATCCTACCATCTGCAGCCAACAGAGGCATCTGAACTGCCATGTCACCTCTTTTTTTTGTGAGGGCCGTTTCAATGAGTCTCTGCATTAAAGCCCTAAGGCAGGGAATGCAGCAGCACCCACAGGTAACCAAGACAGCTGCAAATACTGAAATAGACACTAGCAGAGATGCTACCAAATTTTTATATCTGCCAAACATTGTCAACCCAGAGTCCCACATTTCTGTATCTACCCCTGACTGTTCCTTCAGGAGTGAGTGAGGGCAGTAAGACAAGTAAGTGCTTTAGTTAAGATCACATCAGGTGGCTGTGTTTTTTGGAATCGAGGTTGCAGATTGTTCCCCAAATTATGTGACACACTCCCCCTTGCGCTGCTAATAAAAGGTCAACTGCAATTCTATTTTGGAATGCCATCAATGAGGTTGCAGACAATTGGGTATGTACAGCTGAAAACCCATCCCTTGTGTAGTTTGCCAATAGTTGAACATTATAATGAACATAATTAATTAGATCAGTATGCACATTGATCTCTATGGGCCACAGAAGAGATGCCCATCACTGATTTAATTTGATCACGCAATTTGTATTCATCTGGTACACCCCTAGGTACTCCTATTGCGTCTATGTAGGTGGGATTGGGCACTGCACTCGGTATTACTGATCTTTTAGACCTAGTAAGTGTAAAGGTGTCTTGCCATTCAGTTGTGACATACTTAACCGGAGTTACTACCACAGGGAGTAGTAAAGTTATTAATGCGCAACGTCCTCCTGCATTTTTGGGAAAGCCATCATAGAGTCTATTTCCTGAACACCACCACCATAAATCAGCACGCGCAGTTGGTCTAAAATTTGGTCTCACTTCTGTACTGGATTCACACCATTCCTCAGGCACATTACCCAACTGATGGGTTTTTCCAGTTAATACAATACAGGTAAAGTTATTAGGTGCTACTTCTGAGGAGAAGAATGGTGGTTTGCTGGTTATGTCACGAGGGGTTTTAGGAAAGTAAGATTCCAAAATTTTGCATTCTGAGGATTTTGCGTTATTCATTAAGTGTAGCATACAGGTGCTATTTACTGGTGCTGGTACTACTTTTAGAACTGGTCTAGCACCCATACAAACCACACAGTCAGACTGTACATTTTTTGCAGCTTGTTCTGCCATTAATAGCCAATTGTTTGTGTTTCCTGAAACACCAGTTAACATTTGGAAAATCTCATCCTGGGTTAAATTCTCAGGCTTGGTCATTTTAATCTTACCTAATCTACCTCCATTTTGGTGTGTAACTGGCTGTCCATTAAACTGCTCGCTATCATCTGACACTGCTGAGGCAGGTTGAGGGGATGGTGAGGGACAGATTTCCAACTGCCAGTAAAGGCCTGTTCGGTCAGTCCAAGGGGCCAGAACAAACTGTTGGCAGGAGGTCAGAAGGAATGATTTTACTGTGATTATCAGGCCAGTACCTGCTAAAGTTTTTGCCATTGTTAATTTCTTTTGAGTCCTCCAAGTTTTTGCTGCCCCCTTGGAGTATACACTCCAATCTGGACCTGTCTCATCAATCAAATTATTCCATTTCCATTGATACCAATTACCTAATGTGATATACCATGCTGCTGAGGAAAGTGTAACAGCCAGATTTTTATGCCATTTCAATTTTTGTGAGTAATGGCCTGGTGGTTGTGGGAAACTAGCAAAGTCTACTTGTATCACATAGCTATCATTTTTGGGTATACAAAACGTTATCATCCGAGTTGTAGAGGGATTACATGATTGAGGCGAGGAAGATCGTTTTTTCCTAACCAATGAGCTATTTGGTGGAGCTTGAGTGGGCTGAGGGGTGGGCAGGCTTGAGTTTTTGGAAAGATTTGGCGGGCCTTCACAGATTAGTAGGATGGCAACTGGGATTAGGGCTAGCAGTACACATGCTAGAATGTACATTAGTCTCTGCTTGCATGTTAATGGAGTAACAAATGGCCAGGACATTCTGTGGCCGTTGCAATTAACCTAGATACTTAAACTGATGATATTCAGGTGTGTATTATTCAATACAATGTATTTCTTTAAAACAGTTAATGACTTATCTAGTTTCCTTGAATCAGATCCTTCTGGACTTCAGCCAATGATCGTGAGGGTTCCTCTGCTTCTGCACATTTGGACCAGTGGTACCATGTGTCCCCCTTTCCAGCCAGTCTGACTGCGTGTGATGTTCTTTCAGTGATTCGGTATGGTCCCGTCCACCTTGGTTCTGACCACTTTCTTTTGATGACCTTTAGGTACACATAGTCCACGGAGGGAAGAATGGACGTTGGTTCTCCAGACTCCGTTGGATCACCTTTCTGTTGAGAAAACTGTAAGACAAGGCTATGCAGAAGGTTATAATCTGTCTTGGGCTCTAGAGGCTCATAATCAGTTAGAGGTAATTTTGTGTGGGGGCCTGGCATGGGGCGTCCCGTGTGCAGTTCAAATGGAGTGTGAGATGTATTTTTGTTTACTGAAGATCTGATAGACATCAAAGCTAGCGGCAGAGCATCCACCCATGTCAATTTAGTCTGTGCACAGATTTTAGCCAATATGGTTTTTAATGACTGGTTCATTCTTTTACTTTGCCTGTGACTTGTGGATGATGATTACTGTCCCAACTTTTGTGTCAACCCCAGTTACTTCCTCCCTTTTTTTAGATCCTGATTCTTGAAATGGGTGCCATTATCTGACCTTACTTTTTCGGGGAAGCCATGCTGTGGGATATAATGATTAACAAGACACTTGACTACAGTTTTGCTATCTTCCTTCATAGTAGGCCATGATTCTGGCCAACCTGATTAAGCATCCACAAACACCAACAGGTATCTGTACCTACCCACTCTTTCCCCCATGTCTGTATAGTCAATGATTATCTCTTTTCCTGGGCAAGTGGGAATTGGAAAAGTTCCCTGCATGGGCCTGAGCGTTGGCTTTACCCCATACTGATTGCATTCCTGACACGTTTTGGTGTAATACTTAGCCATATCTTGTAAGTTGGGGTGCCCCCAATTGGCAAGGTTTCTCATCATTTGTGCTGCTCCCACGTGTCCTATCCCATGTGCTTCTTCCAATGCAGTTTGTCTTACTCCCGGTGGTAATATTGGTCTTCCATCTGGACCCCTCCAGCAGTCTGTGTTTGTTGCTCCTCTAGCCACCCACAAAGTCTTTTCCTGTGGCGAGGCTTTATCTTGGAGCCTTGTGAGTACTTCCATGGACATTTCCTCTGGTGTCTTGTTTGTTGGTTGTTCTGAGCAGACTAGCATGTGTTTGGCTCGGTATCCTGCTGTTAGTTTTGCCACTTCATCTGCCTGTTGGTTCCCTTTAGACACCAAGTCCAAACCTGTGCTGTGGCCTTTACATTTTATGACAGCCACCTTCTCAGGTAGCAGCAGTGCTTCTGCCAGTTCTTTCATTTCTGCTTCATGCTTGATGGGCTTGTTTGATGTAGTGAGGAAAACAGCTCTAAGCCACTGTTTTAGTTCCACATGCACTGCTCCTACAGCGTATGCTGAATCACTGTAGATGTTAACTTTTTTTCCTTCAGCTAATTTTAAGGCTTCAATGACTGCTGTGAGTTCTGCTCTCTGTGCTGACTGGGATCCTGTTAGGGGTTCTGCTTTTACCGTGTCCCATCTGCTTCCTTTTTGCCGCACTATAGCCCAGGCAGCTTTCAACTCACCTGTTGTGGTCCTGTGGCAGCATCCATCTGTGAACCAGTCCTCTTCTGCCTCAGGTAGTGGTGTTGCTGATAGATCTGGTCTGATTTTTTCTTCTGTCACCACTAGCCTTTCACATTGATGTTGTTCCCCTGAGCCCATGTGGTCAGCCATGTTGATGCCTTCATGTGTGTATGTGATGTGTGGTGCTTCTAGAATGGCATTCAGTCTTCTTTGTCTCAGGGGAGTCATGGTGAAAAGGTGTGACTGCACATATGCCACCACACTATGAGAGGTTAACACTGTCAGTGGGTGGTTCATTACAATGTGAGCCGTTTTTTGGATAATTTTTGCCAATCCAGCTGCGTATTGAGTGCAAGGTGGATGTTTCATTTCTGTATTATCTAGTATCACACTACTGTATGTTAATACCTGTCTTACTCCCCCTTTTTTCTGGAACAGGACACCATTCATGTGTGTCCCAGTTCCAGAAACATCCAAATGAAAAGGTAATTTGTAGTCAGGAACTGCCAATTCTGATGCTGTTAAAAGCTCCTGTTTGAGCCTGATGAATGCTCGTTCTGCCTACTCAGTCCAATTAAGAGTAGCAGTTAAGTTTCTCATCCCATGTTCCTTCACCATTGCTCGGAGGGGAGTTGTCAGACCCACATAGTCAGGTACATATGTGCGGCTGTATCCGGTAAGGCCAAGAAATGACAGCATTTGTCTCACAGTGGTTGGCTTTGGGTGATGCAAGATGGAGTTCTTGTGACTTGGTGACAGGGTCACACCGGATTGGGAAATAACCCGTCCCAGGAAGGAAACCTGTTTTCTTACCAGTTGCAATTTTTCCTTGCTGGCTTTAAAGCCCAATGATGCCAAATGTCGCAGTAAGATTTGTGTTCCCTCCAAGCACATCTCCGCAGTTGGTGCTGAAAGTAAAATATCGTCAACATATTGCACCAACATGCAGTCTTCTGGTATGGGACAGTGTTCCAACAGTGCTTTAAGTACTTGATTAAACAGTCCAGGTGACAGTGCAAAGCCTTGTGGCAGGCGCGTATAACGCCATCTTTTTCCTCTGAAAGAGAAGGAAAATATATCCCTCAGGGAATCAGCAAGTGGGATGCAGAAAAATGCATTTGCCAAGTCCACATATGTGAACCAAGAATGATTCGGTGGCAATGAGGTCAGGGCCACATATGGATTGGGTACTGGCAGGGGAGAAGTGCCCAAAAGTGCATTAATTTTGCGAAGGTCATGTACCATCCTGTATTTACCTGTCCCTTTCTTCTCTACAGGTAGTATTGGAGTATTCCAATTGGAGTTTGAGGGTTCCAACACTCAAGTTTGTATCAAACCTGAAATGGTTTCAGCTATTCCCTCAGTGGTTTCAAACTTATGTGGATACTGTGGGATCCATATTGGTGTGTTATTTTGCAAGTCAAAACTGATAGGTTTAACTGACACCAGTCCCACATCAGTGGGTCCTTGGGACCAGAGGGAAGCAGGCAAAGAGTCAACCAGTTGTGCTGCAGATGGATGGTCTGTCCTTTCTCTACCATGTGTTCTGGGAATAAGCAGATGTTCAAGCAATGAGTCATCTTCTGATTGATTCACAATTTTGTAGGTTGCAGTGCTGGGTGAGTACTGTACTTGTGGGATTTGGGTATCACACCAATCAGTACACTGTTGGGAGCGTTTTACCATGCCACCCAACTCCTTAGCCTGATGAGCCGGATGAAGCGCCAGCGAGACATGTGGCACTGCCTCCTCACCCATCATATACCACTGCAGCTGGTCAGGGGTTAGTTCTCCAGTGGCAGCCACACCCTCAGGGGCAACATAAATGTCTGAACTTTCGAGATGCCAAGAATGTCCTTCACATTTTTCCATGAAGTTTTGCTGATACCAGAATGTATCCCTGTGCTGGTACATAGAAGAGGGTATGTGGGGAGGATCAGGAGGAGGTACATAGGGGTGGATTTGGTTGATCCAGGGTCTCCATTTATTGAATGCGGATAGTATCCCAGATGGCGCAGGTTTTTCTGATTCCAGGAGTGCCCAATAGATATCAGCAGTATGTGATTGACTAGGCACTGGTTGTGCCAAGTATACTCCCAGAGATGTATTGTTCAGTCCAAATTTTAAAGAAGTTCCCGTAGGCAGAGTCACTGTTAGTCCAGTTGCTGAACATAGTATGGTAGCTCCCAGTTTAATAAGCAAGGTCTTTCCCAGTAGTTTTTAGGAACAGAAGGCGAGCATACAAAGGAATGAGTCAAAGTTTGTGGTCCCACAGTGGTGGACAAAGGGGTAGTGTAGGGCAGAACTTGTGCTTCCCCCGTGAAGCCCACCACAGTGGTGGTTCTGGTAGACATCTTGGTGAGTCTCACATGTTGGGACTGGATGGTTGACATTGTTGCCCCAGTATCCACCAAAAAGTTACAGGTGTTTCCGTCCACTTTTATGGACAGCATGGGGTCTGCCGTGTTTTCCATACTGTCCTGGGCTCCTGTGGGGGTGTCCTATTGGGGAGCTCCCTGATGGGGGTCCCATCCCAACATCTGCTGTGTAGCGTGGGGCAGGGGTGGTGCTTGCATCACCTGACCTCCTTGTCCTCCAGAAGGAGGTGGGTATCTGTTTTGTGGGCAGGTTCTTGACCAGTGCCCTGGTTGACCGCAGGTATTGCATCCATCATTCCCAGAATTCCTTCCTCTTCCTGCACCACCTCGTCTCCTTCCTCTGAAACCTCCTGAATTGCCCCTGAAATTCCCTGCTGGACCATATTGTCTAGGACCATAGGGTGGGTATTGCTGAGGAACCTGGTTCCATGGAGGGACAGGATACAGATTGGGAGCAGCCTGGTATGATGTTTGAGTGGGCGGAGCTGCCTGAGGCTGAGGCTGTCCAACAGCAGCCATTAGTTGTTTTTTTGGTTTTTCCCCTTTTCCTCCTAGTTCATTTTTTGCTTTTTGTAGCTGCACCTTTAAGAGCTGCAGCTGTAAGTCCTTAACATCCTCGTTCTTGTCATCAGTTTTGGCCTGAGCTTTAGTTAGGTTAAATATTAAATGTTTCTTCCAAGTGGCAAAGTCACAATCTTGGAGTTCAGGATTGTCATCCATTTTCAGCACAACTGACTCTGGTATTCCCCTCAGAACTGCTTTTCTAAACCACATACCTGCAACAGCACCTGGTCTACCAGGGTGTTGTCCGTTTTGTGAAACCCAATCATCTATGGCCTTCTCCAAGTATACTGCTGGATTGGTGCTTGGATCCCACTTAAATTGTTGGATACCCCCAGTGTTTTTTAGTGGGAATGCTGCTCTTAAAGCAGGTCCCACTCGCATCATTACCATGTGAATTGGTAAGTTATTTGGCTCTGTTGTGGTTCCTGCATCTTCTTCTATGGCCAGTACTTTAGAACGGGAAGTGCATGCTGTCAGTATAGCTCTCAGATCACCCAAAGCCAAATCCTGGCCTGCTGTGCCTTTTTCCAGAGCAGTTAACCATAGATGTGCTCCTTCATGAATGTCTGGGAGTTGTGCCACCAGTGACTGAATGTCACCCAATCCAAAAGGTTGATAAACTGGTGGCTGACCAGGCTTCTTCTGAAGGAGAGGCAGCTGGTGGTGAGCTTCAGTTTCTTCTTCTTGTGCTTCTGCTTCCTGTTTGCTTTTTTCCAATGCCTCTCTTGTTTCCTCCCTTTCTCGCTCTTTTTGTGCTAGCAGGTCTTTGTCTCTTCTGTCCAGGCAATCTAATTCTTTGTCATAGGATGGAGTTCGGCGCATCCTACCGTCTCTCCGTGTCCATTCCTTTTCCTTCTGTCGTTGCTTCTGTTTTTCTCGAGTTCTCACTGCTTCCTCCGTTGCCTTTTCAAATAACATACCTGATAACTCAGCAGCTGTTTCCTGTAGTAGTTCCTGAAATGGATTGATCTTACCGGTTTCTTTTTCTTGGTTTGTATCTATCATTTTTCCTGTTGCAACAATTGTAAGTGCCGTTGTTTCTTCTCCTATGTCCTCTTCCTGTTCTGGTTGTAAATTGGAATCCATTGCCTCTGCTGATGAGGGGTGTGGCTCTTTTTTGTGTTTTTGGGTTGTTGTCGGGTCAGTTAGTCCTTGGAATCGAGCAGAACTGTAAGCAAAGGCTTCTGCGTGGTTCCTTTCACTTCCTCCCTTCTGAGATGTGTGAACCTTTTTTTTCAGACTTCTTTCGTGTTCCTGTATCAGATACTGGTGGTGCGTTTGGAGCCTGAGTCCAGTTCAGCACACCTTTTGATATGGCAAGGCTGGGATAAATTCCGGTACTTGCGGTGGGGCCTTGTGGGGCGTATGGCGGAGGCTTTGACTTCCTCATATGTTTCTGAGCTTGATCCCACCATGCAATCCACTGATTATATTTTATTTTTCTACCGCTCTGTCTTTTTTTTTTCCTTTCTGTGCTTACCTTTGTTGAGGAAACCTGCTTTATTTTCCCGATCAGCTGCTTCTTCTTCCTTTATTTTTGCTTCCAATGCAAGATTATGCCAGATTATTGCCCAATTACCCGGGCTGTTAACATCTTTTCCTTTTTCCTTCATCAACTTGTCTGTAGTCTTTCTCAACAGCTCCTTCTGCTTTTTTTGCATCCTGTGGTTGGCAGGTAATACCTACCACTGTTTCCACACAAGCCAGCTGTTCACCCAATGTATTAGCCACAGCTCCTTGTCCCCATCCATCATCCATCATTTCTTGGTCAAACTCACCTTCCATTCTCACCCTTTATAACTATACTTACTCTGTTATCTCTATTATTCACTTTACCACCACATTCATCAAATATAACACAATCAAATTCAAACACAGCAAAGCACAGCATAAAACAGGGCCTTCTGAACCTGCTAACCACACCCTAGTGATGTCAGTTAGCCAAGTCCACGGACTCCAACCGTATTTCAAAACTCTTTTTCTGGTATTTTAGCAG
>JAPXFQ010002868.1:0-22734 GCA_028564705.1 Apricaphanius iberus
TTGAAATCCTCTCATACAACATAGTGAAATCCTCTCATACAACATAGTGAAATCCTCTCATACAACATAGTGAAATCCTCTCATACAACATAGTGAAATCCTCTCATACAACATAGTGAAATCCTCTCATACAACATAGTGAAATCCTCTCATACAACATAGTGAAATCCTCTCATACAACATAGTGAAATCCTCTCATACAACATAGTGAAATCCTCTCATACAACATAGTGAAATCCTCTCATACAACATAGTGAAATCCTCTCATACAACATAGTGAAATCCTCTCATACAACATAGTGAAATCCTCTCATACAACATAGTGAAATCCTCTCATACAACATAGTGAAATCCTCTCATACAACATAGTGAAATCCTCTCATACAACATAGTGAAATCCTCTCATACAACATAGTGAAATCCTCTCATATAATATACTTAAATCATTCACATACTACACTAAAAATTTTGATATCGAATTTCACTAGTATGTGTAAGAGCAATTCTACGTATGTGTGTGAGAGGCAACTTTCACTTGAAACGGAAGTAGTAGAAAAAAGGAGCGCATTTTCAAAACAAACGAAGAAGAAGTTGGAGAAGTAGTGACACATTTTACACCCATCATACTAATGTCTGCTCAGCAGCCTGAACGTGACATCAGCGAAGCAGCTGCCTTACTGAATACCATACTGGCCTCAGCAGAAACTATTAGAACTCTTAGTAATGCGACAGCAGCCGGACAACCACCGGTAGCCATTCTGAATGAGGACACGGTAACTAGCCAACTAGCATCAAATATCCGTCAACCATTTCCACTGTCAATTTTGAAGAAAAAAAATGTAAGAGCATTAATGGAACAGCATTTGATAGCAAAATGAGCTTTTTTTTAACCCCACGGTTAGGCATATTTTTCATGTAAAATACTAATTGATTATTACATTCACTTGGCTTTCTAAGTAGTTCTAAAACCATTAGTGGTCTATAAGCGCCTCCTCTTGTTGATGAGTAATATTACAAAGGTTAAGGCTCAGAGGTTTTTGTACAGTTGTTTGTATCACTGTGGCTCTCTGGCACAGTAATACACAGCTGAATCTTCAGGCTGCATATTCTGTCCATTCAGAGTCACTGTTTTACTGGAAGTGTCTAAGTCAATACTGAATTTGCTCTTGAGTGACTCTTTGTGGTATGAAGCTCCAGTATGTTTCATTCCAATCCACTCCAATCGTTTCCCAGCAGGCTGTCTGATCCAAGCTGTGTAGTAGCCCAGAGAATAAGAGACCTGACAGCCGATAGTCAGACGTTGACCAGGCTGTAAAGTCACAGAGGCTGGCTGTGTCAGCTGTTCACACTTTACACCTGTGGAGAAACACATTAAATCTAAATGGTTGCCAACAATAAATATTCTACTTAGTGTGATCATGCTGTAAATGTTTCTATCTCAGTGAGACTCACAGGATCCAACAGCCAGTAGCAGGAGAAGAGCTACAGAAAACATGTTGGTGGTGAAGATGATCTAATGGGAGGTTATCTTCTTCTGCCATGGAGCCATTTATAGACGACTGCCTGGAAGTTCACTTTGAACATGGGGAGGGCCCAATTTAAATATTCTGCCTTATCAGTGGAAGCAGGGTTCGAGGAGGGCTGGTGCCTTTCTCCAGTGGACATTGGGCAGGAGGCATCCTGGACAGGACAAACGCCCATCACAGAGCAAAGCAGAGACAAAAGACATCATACATATTTATTGTTTTTTTGTTGTTGTTTTTTTACAATACCTTTGAACGTTTACAGTCACATGAACACAGCCTCTGTTCTCGTTGGTTTTTCCCAAGTGTCTTTTGAGACACAGCAAAGTATAAGTTACGAATATAATTAATGACTCAAAAGTTCCTTTTATTGAACCTATGTGTTTTATTAATCATGTACATACATAAGCAGAATCATTTGAATCAAATTCATCCCACATACTAAAGAACAGAAAATTTAACACTAAAGCCTGAGGTCATGTGTTTGGTTTCAGGTCTCCACATATGGTTCCTTAAACCCACAAGTGATTTGACTTTTAGGAATTCTTCTGTTATGACTTTTAGCTTATAATCAGGCAGCATATTCTGTACATTCAGAATCATTAAATTTCAAATGTGTTAGGCAGATTTTTTTTTGATCAACCAGCAGGAAATTTCTCAAAAACAAGGGAAATTTAAATGAATGTAGTAGAAATAGTACTGTAGCATTAAATTGTATTCTTGCATAATTTAACTATTGACATTAACTGATCGGTGTATTTTTTTTAAAGAAAACATCAACAGATACTAAAGGTTCGAATGATAAGAACACTGTCTCTGATATATGAATGTTCTCTTGAATCCTGATTTATTTTAAGTATAAATAGGGATGAAAAAGCCTGCGTGAAAAATAAAAGATTATATAATCTTCAGGATGGTCTCAAAGTCATTTCTCCTCTGTGAATTTCTAGCTCATCTAAGTTTCTTGGTTGTGGCAAAGATAAGTTGATTCACAGCTCCCCCTGTGGTGGTTTCTTGTTCAAGGTATTGATGCTCTGACAAGTTTTTGTACGGTGCTTCTGCTTTCTGTGTCACTGTTGTTCTCTAGCACAATAATAAACAGCAGAATCCTCAGCTGTCAGACTGTTCATCAGCAGATACACCTCATTTCTGCTGTTCTCTCTGGAGATGGTGAACCGGTTTCTCACTGAGTCAGAGTAGAAGATGTAGCTGCTGCCATCTTCGATATAAGCAATCCACTGTAGCCCTTTTCCAGCAGGCTGTCTGATCCAAGATATGTCAGGAGTGCTTCTAAACCCTGAATATGTGCAGGTCTGTCTGTGCGATTCTCCAGGCCTTTTAACCACTGGATCAGACTCAGTCAGTGTTTGACCAACAGTTCCTGCAGAAATACAGATAAGAATTAATTGTCTTGGGACCCTCTTTTTTTTTATATATATATAAATCAAGATGTTGCAAGAAACGTCTTTATTTTTACCTTTCCAACTTATACATAACATAGTAAAGGCAAGTAAAAGCTCAAACATAATTGTAGAAGCCATTTCTCCTTATTCATACAGTGTTGTGGCTGAAACTGTGCTGGTTTTAAACTAACATGTATAAAGTGTATCAATAATTATTTGCATTGACTCCTCCTCCTTTTAAAGAAAGATTAATCTGATCCATGAAAACAAAGTTATGCAATTATGTTAGATTATTCTCAGACATTTTGATATTTGAAGTGATTTCCAAATCCTTTTGTATCAGCTTTACTCCAGTTGAATCAAAACATATAAAGCTTTATAGATGGTTTATGAAAGCATTTAATTGTCATGACATCCTACAATGTAATGTGAAAAAGTAATGAGAGCCATGCAGTTGCTGTTTCTACTGACTTTAGTCACAGTCAAAACCCATTGCATTCCTCCATTTTTTTATCCAAGTGTTCCAGTAACAATTACACATTTATTATTTATTTGTTTTATTATTATTTGTTTGAGTTAAATCATAAGTCAGAAAAAGGTGAGGATGTTCTGATGGGAGTTTCCTTTCTGCATCTGATGGCATTAGATCAAATATTTAAACTAGAACACTCATTTGTATAATGACATACATCCAGTCAGTATTTTGGTCAGATGTTAGAAAAAGTACATGTCTGTTCTTTCAATGAGAAAATAGAAATCCTAATCTGTGATGTTGAGGTAAATTACTTCTGTGATTGGAGGAGGAAAAAAAATATATGAAGGTTTCATTAAACATGAACCAGAGCTCTTTTTAAGGGTTATTTTAGGATTAGAATGATAAAATTAGACAAAATATTGGTTTCTGTAATAATTATTTTTCTGATCAAGTATATATGCTGGTTTCTAATGTCATTGTTTGTTGGAGAACTGATTGCTGTGCTGTTAGTTGTTAAAGATTAAAAATACTTCTTGATCATAAAATTATGAAATAGTGTAAAATGTACAAAAAAATAAGACATCAGTCCTTTCTAACATGCAAAGCTTTCTTAGTTTTAATGATCTGAAAGTTTAGATTTACATGAATCTTACCTATTTTTAAAAACTTCTAAATAATATTTTGTTATGTTAGAACATCTTTATGTAGCAAGATGCTTCCTGGTTAAAAAAAAACTATAATGGAACAGTTTGATTTTTTTGTATAAAATTATACTAAAACTTAAATGGCATATTATGTGGATATTATCTTTGTAAAAGTGAAGACTGAAAATTACAAAAATTTGTTTATAAAATGGTTTACATTCACAAGTGGTGTCAAGGCGCCTCCTCTTGTTGTGTATAAATAATGCTCTAGGGGATTTTTGTACAGCTCTGCTGCATGTTTGTATCGCTGTGGTTCTCTGGCACAGTAATACACAGCAGAGTCTTCAGGCTGCACATTCTGTCCATTTAGAGTCACTGTTTTACTGGAAGAGTCTACATCTATACTGAATTTATTTCTCAGTGATTCTTTGTAGGCTGAAGCTCCATAACCATGTTTCCATCCAATCCACTCCAGTCCTCTCCCAGCAGCCTGTCTGATCCAAGCTGTGTAGTAGCTATTCAGATCATAGGAGACCTGACATCTGATGTTCAGACGTTGTCCTGGCTGCACAGTCAGAGACTCTGGTTGTGTGAGCTGTTCACACTTCACATCTATGTAGAAAAATGTTGAATTTAGAATGATTATACTTAACAATCAAGCAGCTTAGTGTGATCATGCTGTAAATTGTATAAAACAGTTAGACTCACAGGATCCAGCAACAAGCAGGAAAAGCAGAGCTACAGAGAACATGTTGGTGGTGAAAATAATGTGATTGGAGGTTCTCATCTTCTGCAGCCAACAGCACCAGAACCAGTCTATAAACCCTGAATTTGCATAATGAATAAGGGAGCCAATCAGTGTTATGAAAATCTTATTAGATCATGAATCTACTTTTTTGGTTGATGTGCATGAAGTTAAGTATCTTCTTAAGTAAAAACAACTTAGAATTGGAAAAACAAATCACAGCTCACAGATAATATCAATAAGCATCTTTTTTCCTCACAGTGGTGAGTATTATGGAGCTTCTTTACTGATGATGCATTTCATCAGTATTCCTCTGCGCAGTAAAACACTGCAGAATCCTCCGACTTTAAATTAGGTTGTCAAAAATAAACTAGACATTTACTGATCTTTACCGTTGTCTCCAGGTCACACAGCCAGACAAAGAAAACCAGCTTAAGAGCCTAAGAGCTCATCCTGTGGCCATTTAGTAATAAGTTATATCTTTGGGCTCTGAAAGGTTTTTGTACAGCTCCGCTGCTTGTTTGTATCACTGTGACTGTGGCACAGTGATACACAGCTGAGTCTTCAGGCGGCATATTATATCTATATATAACTTTTATATTGAACTTTTAAGTGTAGATTTCCACCACTATCATTCATCCCAATCCACTCCAGTCCTTTCCCAGCAGCCTGTCTGATCCAAGCTGTCCAGTAGCTGAGAGAATAAGAGACCTGACATGTGATGGTCAGACGTTGACCTGGCTGCAAAGTCAAAGAGACTGGCTGATTCAGCTGTTCGCAATTACGATTGCTGCATGAAACAGTTATCAAGCTGGAAAAAAATGTGTCTGCCTCAGTGAGACTCACAGGATCCAGCAACCAGTAGTAGCATTAGAGCTACAGAGAACATGTTGGTGGTGAACATGATCTGATGGGAGTTTATCTTCTTCTGCAGCTGAAACCATGAAATCAAGTCTTTATACCAGAACACTTAATTTGCATAATGACAAACAGCCAGTCAGTATTTTGCCCACAAGTTGTAAAAATATGCTTATTTTCTTTCAACAACATAAAAGAACAGCTTGCCCAGATTTTTTAAGTTAAGATAATATCCATCTGTGTTTGCAGAAGAAATTCTCAAATACCCAATTTGCCTTGGTTTGATTAAATTTGAACTGACGTCTTTTTTTCCCCTTTTTAATATGGAAGCATTTGGTGAAAAAGCCTTCAAACCTCTTAATGTACTGATGAGTCTTAAAGTATTTTGTGAGGGCATTGTTGACGTTTTTTTCCAGGCTTTTTAATATTGATGAGAAACGCTTTGAAAAGGGCGAATCAGCCCATCACATTTTGTATGTCATTAACCACTGGCTCAGGCAGACAGAGGAAGGCTGCTGATTATATTCTAATTCATTAACTCTCCATGTAGAGTTAGGGTCTTCATAGATTATATCATTGCTCTTTAGAAAGGTTTGTTATTGTGATCCTTTTTATGTGCTTCTTTGTTTGTTTGGTGGCTTTGAGTTAGTAATAGCAAGTTCTTTTTAGATGATCAACAAATTTCTGGTTGTTTTAAACTGTTTTTATTTAAAAAATTTAATAATAAAATGTTCTATATTTTATTCTATTTTATTTAGAAATCTATCAATCCAGTCATTATCTTTACCCCCTTCTTTGAAGGGTGATTCAACCATTCACACACCAAAGCATCATACGAGCGTACCCGTTTAATGCCTGTCTATTCAAAGTCATCAACTAACACCAAAACATGAAGCGAGCATTATGCCTGCGGGTTCCAAGCTGCGTACTTCTCTATTGCTGCTCCTCTTTGGTTGAAAAATGGCTACGCTGTCATCAATAAAATAACCTAATTGTTCAGATCCCGTTACTGTGTGCTGGCGATTTTGTGTTGTACTGTTTTTCCTGTCTTGTCTGCAGGGGGTGTGGCAGGCTGCTGACAGCAGGTGCAGCTCGTTGGAGCCCATTACCTCCAGCTTCAAAAGAGGAGCGGATCCTGTAAACTGACGCCAGATGATTTCGCTCTCAGCGTGGTAATGAGACCAAACCCCGGCTCTTAGTTTTCCTTTCTGAAAACCTTCTTTAAGTATTTCAAGCTCGATCGACTTACCTGTTCTCTTCTTAGACCTCCTGAGACCGTTCCTTCCTTGACCTCCTGGAATACTTTGTCCAAGTCCGTTTCCTCTGGAGATTCTCCTCGCTGAATGGTTCTCACAAACTCTCTCTGGAAGAGTACTCACGGTTGAGCTCGGCACTGCTTCCTCCTGCGATCTAAACTCCAAGCCTCACATTACCTCCGGCCAACCTCAGATCTCTGGATCACACTTGCCTCCTCCAAAGTACATCCTTGGCTTCTCCTCCGTAAGGCCTGGCTTCTATTTTCACCATCTTCACTACCAGTCTAAAGCCTGCTCTTAATCCTTCCATCTCCTCCGCTGTTCCCACTGCTCCTGGGTCCCCGCTCCCGAGTCAGACCATCTACCTGAAACAAGTCTAGTCTGTTTTCATGCAGAAAATAAATCATTTTACTTAAAAACCCTCCTGTGTCCATCTGTAATCTGTGGTGCCTTCTGGGTACATAACCCGAAATCATGACACCAATGTATTTATTTGTTGAAAGAAAATGCATATGTATAGAAAATAGCGTACTAATGTTTACTGCAGTTGATGTTTCGCATTGGAATCATACGCAGCTCAACCAGTTGTTTTTTTTAACACACTTCATCTATATTTTTACATACAGTGCCAAGTAGAGGACGAATCCTGGCCTTTCTTCTCCTTGTTGATGAGGTGCTGAGAGAAGAAAGCAAAGGAAGGCGAGACCATGGGTTCAGGACTGTTATTTTCAACGTCTAGCAATTTTATACAAAGATTGTATAAAATATCATTTTTTTTTGCTAACTGGTCTTAAACAGTGTTTAATAACATTTCTCCTGGTCATGCTCCGAAGGGTTTGAACAGCTGGGGGGGATGTTTATGTTACTCTGGTATTATCATGCAAAGTAATACATAGCAGTAAGAGAAAAAAAGTAGATCTGGTCTTACTACAAGTTCTCCAAGCTCTTCGTAGAATAATGGCAAAAAAATGTATTCAACCACGTTAATATGTTACTTTGAAAATAAATGCAAATAACTAAATGCAAATTCTGTCATGTTTCATACTGTTTAGTTCTTGTTTTAATCTTTTATTTATTTAGAACATTTTCGATGGAGACTGAAAATTGTAAGATTTTCCTTCACAAAAAGGGGTGAACGTTTAGGGTTTTTTTTGTTTTTTTTTGTGTGGTCTCAGAGCGCCTTTTCTGGTGATTTAGTAGAACTATATCTGCTCATACTTTTCAGAGGTTTGTACAGCTCGGCTGCTTGTTTGTTTCATTGTGTTTGTATCTCCAGTCCTTTCCCAGCAGGCTGTCTGATCCAAGCTGTGTAGTAGCTGCTAAGAGAATAGAAGACCTGACAGCTGATAGACAGACGTTGACCAGGCTGTAAAGTCACAGAGGCTGGTTGTGTCAGCTGTTCACCCTTCACACCTATAGAGGAAAATATTACATTTGTAATTATACGAACCAGTCTGCAATTTTGATCATGCTGTAAATGTTTCTGTCTCAGTGAGACTCACATGAGCCGACAGCCAGCAGCAGCAGAGTCGCAGAGAACATGTTGGCGAAGGTGATCTGATGGGAGTTTCTTCTTCTGCAGCTGAAAGCATCGACCAACATCTGTAAAAGAGGATCATTTAATTTGCATATCTATGCACAAGCCAATCAGTATTTTTGTTACATATTCAAGGAAACTTTATTTCTTTTTTCAATCAGGACATAAGGCCAGAAGAAATAATAGTGGTTATTGTGTGAGAGAGATTATATATAATAATGGCTTTCCTTAACTGATTGTGAACCCCAAATATTTTGGTATGTTTTTCATTTTTTCACTCCAAAAAATTTAAAGACGCAACATTATGTCATACACATTCATGAATGAAACATTTTACACAGCAAAACTACAATGGCGGTGGTGTTGAATATTATGTTAATTATCTGACTGATTCATACACTGATATTCTTTTCGACTGAAGTAAAAGTTAAGTTGGAGCTGTTTTCTGAGTTTTATTCTTTGTGATGATTAACGTTTTGAAAGTTGTTTTTAAACATCTACCTTACTTGTTTCTATTTAAGACGTAAACGTACCCTAATCCTATTCTCTTTTGATGGAGAAGTAGTTAAAATGTAGTTTATATTTTCAGGTGTAACATTGCATTTTGCTATTTTATTTTTATTATCCCTGATGTAAAAAAAATCTAAATTATATTCACAGTTTTACATCACAGTAATTATGCTTTGGCTGTTTTCTGCTTTTAAGACAGATGTAGGATCAATTACACATAAGCAAAGAAACCTCATAGATTTACATTAACTGATTATTACATCTGGAAAGTCAATACTCTCCATGTTGTAATATTTGCAAAGTTTTTTAAATGTGAATAAAGATTGTATAAAAAGTATTTTAATTTTGCAAACTGGTGTTAAATAGTGTTAAAAAAAATTCTCTTGGTCATGCTCTGATGGATTTGAACAGCTGGGGTGGTTGTTGCGTTACTCTGGTATTATCCTGCAAAGTAATATACAACAGTACAAGAAGGTACATCTAGTGTTCCTACAATTTCTTCAGTTCTTTATAGAATAACTGGTACAAAGATTATTTCTTCGTATTTTAAACAAATGTTTATATGTTAACTGGGAAGCCTCTATTGTGAAAGAAAAACAGAACGTTCTCTGCTTAAAAATGTTTTAATCAGGAAATAAATAAATGCAAATTCTGTTTGTTTTTCACGTTGTTGTTTTTTTTTTTTTTTATCTGCCATAAGGCCTGAAAATTGTATGACTTTGTGTGTTTGTTTGGTCTTAGATAACCTCCTCTAGTGATTCAGTGATATACATCTGCTTAAACTTATAGGTGGTTTTTGTACAGCTTTGCTGGTTCTTTGTGTCACAGTGTCTCTCTCGCACAGTAATACAAAGCAGAGTCTCCAGGCTGCACATTTTGTCCATTTAGAGTTACTGTTTTACTGTAAGTATCTAATTTGATACTGAATTTGTTCTTCAGATAATCTTTATAGTATTCATATCCAGTACTTTTCATTCCAATCCACTCCAGTCCTTTCCCAGCAGCTTGTCTGATCCAAGCTGTGTGATAGCTGTCCAGAGAATAAGAGACCTGACAGCTGATGGTCAGATGTTGACCTCGCTGTAAAGTCACAGATGCTGGTTGTGTCAGCTGCTCCCCCTTCAGACCTATTATAATAAATATTACAATTACAGTCAGTTTGATGTAATCAAGCTGTGAAAATGTTTATATCTCTGCGAGACTTACATGAGGCAGCAGCCAGAAGCAGAGCTACAGAGAACATCTTGTTGCTGATGAGAGTTTCTCTTCTTCTGCAGCTGACATGTGGCCTTAAAAGTCAAGAGTTAATTTGCATAATGCAACAAAAAATCAGAGCTATTTTGAAACAAATACATATTTTAGTATCTTCTTTTGACATACCTTTTATCTCATTTATTTTTGTTGTAATCATAGAAAGTATTAAGAGATTTACATCATTTTGTATTTCAAAGAAAAATGCATCCGTATATTTTCTTAAACTATTTAGCATTGTAATTATGGTTCCTGACTTGTTCCTTTTGGTTTTTACTAATGCTGATAGTATCAGTTTTTAAATAATTTCTTTAATCTGAATTTAAAAATGATCGAAGATTTTATCTGTGAGAATCTCATCACTAAAAACACAATGAAGTGTTTTAAGATGGTTTATGTTCTATGGAAATAGAAACAGTGGTGTAACTGAGAATGTAAAGTTAGTTTTAAGATCAAAGTTGGACTCATTGATTCGTGCATATCTGTCCTTAATGTGTATTCTGTATTGATTCCTAAAATTTTCAGATTTTTCACAAAACTTTTTTAAATAAATCTTTTTTTTTTTGCTATAGTTTAATGCTAGATGTTAGACAATTTTCATTAAAAGGTCAAAAATAAACAATGTGGAGGGAGTTCAGAGCTTTCCAAATAGAGCTGATTTTAGTCTGTACATGGATGATGATTTACTTTTTGACTTTTTTATAGCTCTTCCTGCATGTATATACTAGTGTTACATGGGGTTTTAACTCTTTAACACTATTTACTCCAGTAATCCACACCACAGCTGAACAAGTAATACAGTAAATCCAGTCCTGGTAGAAGTTCTCCAGCTCTATATTGAATGAGGGTACAAAACAAGATTCATTTTTTCTATCAACGTTACTTCATGCAAAATCTAGTTGATTTCATTATGTTGTTTGTTTGCAACTTTGTAAACATTCTATGACTTTCCTTAATTAAGTACAGTGATTTTTCTTTTTCATTTGTGGTCTCAGAGTGCCTCCTCTGCTGATAAGTGATACTACATCTGCACAGGAAGCTCTGTTGCTGGTTTGTGTAGCTGTGACGTCTCGCACAGTAATACATAGCAGAGTCTTCAGGCTGCATATTCTGTCCGTTCACAGTCACTTTTTTACTTGAATTGCCTAAGTCAATGCTAAACTTTATCTTAAGTGAATCTTTATAGTATGTACTTCCATAACTATCTTTCATTCCAATCCACCCCAGTCTTTTCCCAGCAGGCTGTCTGATCCAAGCTGTGTAGTAGCTGCTCAGAGAATAAGAGACCTGACATCTGATGGTCAGACGTTGTCTTGGTTGTACAGTCTCAGAGGCTGGCTGTGTTACCTGGTCACCCTTCACACCTGTAGATTAAAATATTATTATTATATAAACTGTCACAGAAATCTGAGTGTCTGAGAGGCCTCGGATGAGAGAATAAAACCAAGTGTGAGCTATATTGGTACATAGTTTATTTTACGTGCATGGAGGGCCTCCTACTTAGAACCTTGAAGCTTCAGCACCGATGCATGGGTATATATAGTAGTCAGCCACACCCTATTGAATATGCTTCTGTCCGATCATTGCATCATCCAGTGATAACTGTAGATGCAGAATGTTAGATAACTAACATTCTGTTCTATGCATCAGAGGATAATCACAAGACCAATCACAGAACAACATGGAATAGGTAAACACAGGATCTGTCATGAGGCCATACTGGATGTTTCACTTCAGTAGTCAGCAGTAAACAATCAGGAGATAGTTTCACTGGACAATCAGAATATAGATAACAATACTGGAGACTTTGTATAATGCTGAGAAAGACATTGAGGCGGCTGTGGCTCAGTGGTAGAGTAGTTGGCTTGCAATCGGAGGGTCGTAGGTTCGATTCCAGCTTCCTCCAGTCACATGTTGATGTGCCCCTGGGCAAGGCACTTAACCCCCAAATTCTACATTGTCCTACTGAGCCATGTTGGGTGTCGGTGTATAAATGCGACTGTGAATGGGTGAATGTGGCTTCAATGTAAAGCCACATAAAGCGCTTTTCAGTAGGACTAGAAAAGCGCTATATAAGTTCAGTTCATTTACCATTCACAGGAGCTGTAACACTGATACTTAGATCTGAGTACTTGCCGATACCCAGTACCAGTCAATGCTTCTACAGCACAAAAAATGCAATACATTGAAAGACAAATTTTATTTACTTCTGTGCTTGTTACAACAAATGATGGTGAATAAGACAAAAATAATATAAACACGAAAATGTTTTTTTTTTACTAGATTTTCCACAGAGCCTGAAATTGTATGATTTTCCTTCACCAAAAGGGGTGAAGATGTAGTCGTTTTTTTGTGGTCTCACAGTGCCTCATCTGGTTATTCAGTAATATTACATGATACATCTGCTCACACTTTTCAGAGGTTTTTTTACAGCTCTGCTGCTTGTTTGTCTCACAGTGTGTCTCTCGCACAGTAATACACAGCAGAGTCTTCAGGCTGCACATTCTGTCCATTTAGAGTCACTGTTTTACTGGAAGTATCTAATTCAATACTGAACTTGTTCTTCAGCGAATCTTTGTAGTATGAATCTCCAGTAAATCTCATTCCAATCCACTCCAGTCCTTTCCCAGCAGGCTGTCTGATCCAAGCTGTGCGATAGCTGCCCAGAGAATAAGAGACCTGACAGCTGATGGTCAAACCTTGACCCGGCTGTAAAGTCACAGAAGCTGGCTGTGTCAGCTGTTCCCCCCTCACACCTGTGGAGGAAAATATTACATGATTACCACATAAATAGTAATCAGTCAGTTTAGTGTGATAAAACTGTAAAAAAAAATCTATCTCAGTGAGACTCACAGCTCTTAGAAGCCAGCAGCAGCAGCAGCAGAGCTACAGAGAACATGTTGTTGATGATGGGAGTTTCTCTTCTTCTGCAGCTGACAGCATCAGGCCTTTAAAAAACAAGGTGCAATTTGCATATTGCAACAAGCAAACATTTCCACATAACTAACTTGGGTTGATTTAGCAATAATACATTTTGTTGAGTAAACTAAATGTAAACTTGTTGTGGCCACCTAATACATTTAGGTTACCGTAAGGCATAACTTCATTTCCAGTGTTCATTACAATGGTTTCAGTAATACAATTCCTTCACTTTTTCCTTGAAAACAGGAAATTGGCAGGTATTTATAATATTATAATTTTTTTAGTTAAAACTGGAAATTTACTCATATATGTATATTATCATATACAACATTTTTTAGTCATTGTGTTGTAAATTGGTTAGTGCAGGTGCTCAGAAAACAGAGGTCCTTTTCTGAGTTTGAGTCCATCCTCTGCTGTTTATTTTTGTGCATTAAAGCACAACATTTTCTTGGGTTAAGGTAATCATCAATAGATAGTTGGTACCAAGAGGGTTTCATTGACATTTCTGTTATATTTATAAACCTTTTTCCCTTTGTGTGTGTGTGTGTGTTGTGAAAGTCTAGTTATTAGTTTTTGGATCAGTCATTTTAATGTTGCTCCACTCTATTGGTTGTTATTTTTATGTTTGGTTTTGTTCTCCCACCTCTCTGCCGTCCAAAGGAGGTGGAGAACGGGGATGTTTTCTTGTGTTCTTTGTTTCTCTTCCTATCTTAGATTCTCAATTCACTTTCCTACCTCTCCTATCTCTCTTCCTCATCTTCTTTCTTTCCTTTTGTTTTCTTGTTTTCATGTCTATAACATTGAAAATTAAACCCACAGCAATCATTATTAAAGATTCTGTTCATTCATATATGAATATCAAACGGAGTACAATAGCGCAGCTGTAATGCTCTGCTTGAAAAAGTAAATCTGTTGGGCTTGTGCGTACTTGGCACTGCCTGACAGGACACGGGGAAAAAAAATTCCTCTCAGTTTTTTAGGATTTTATGAGAATATCTTTCCTGTACCTAACAAATCATATCATAACAGGGAAAAAAAATATGTTAAACAGAATCATTCTTAATCATTTATTGTTTTTTTAGATACTTTACATTCAGGCTTTTCCTTTCAGTTTGTTGTGTGGTGTATTATGTTAGTCTAAAGGGTCTTCTATATGAAGAACATCATGCATCTTTCACAGAAATGCCTTCTTAGTTGGCTGCTTTGTTTTTATGTTCTGGTTTTATAGGATACATTTTAAAGTTCAGTTCTTGGCTTATACCTGTGTTCATCCCTTTGTCCCTACAGAAGCCTTTTGATGGTAACATGTCAGTGTTTGTTGGTTAAAACCAATAAGCATTTTTCAGGACTGCATTACATTCAAATGCTTTGATATTTGAAATGAATAATTCTGTTTCACAAACTAATAAGATGAGCCTCTAGTATTCCTAAAAAAAAAACAAATTGGAACAACCAAGTCATTAAAAGTCAGATAATTGCATAATAAGTAGTTATTGTTGATGTAAGCTAGCAATAACAACCTGATAGCTATAATTATCTTTGTAAAATTGTATATTTTATAAAGCTGTTTATATTTATATTATATTTATAAAGAATTCAAAAATTGCAATAATGTTATTCAAAAGACATTGAATATATTGTCTAAAAGCGCCTCCTCTGGCCACTCATTGTAGAACAGGTGTTCAGGGTTTTTGTACAGCTCTGCTGCTTGTTTGTATCACTGTGCCTGTCTCGCACAGTAATACACAGCAGAGTCTTCAGGCTGCATATTCTGTCCATTCAGAGTCACTGTTTTACTGGAGCCATCTAAACTGATGCTAAATTTGCTCTTCAGTGAATCTTTGTAGTATTTGGTAGATCCAATGCGTTCCATCCCAATCCATTCCAGTCCTTTCCCTGCAGATTGTCTAATCCAAGCTGTCCAATAGCTGCTAATAGAATAAGAGACCTGACAGCTAATGGTCAGACGTTGACCAGGCTGCACAGTGACAGAGGCTGGTTGTGTTAACTGTTCGCACTTCACACCTGTAGTGGAAAACATTAATACAAAATGATTAACAACAGAGAGTCATTGTGGTGTAATTGTTTTATCAGCCTTTCTAACTCACAAGATCCAGCTGCCAGTAGCAGCAGCAGAGCTACAGAAAACATGATGTTGATGATGAAGGTGATCTGATGGGAGTTTCTCCTCTGTAGCAGACAGGCTTTATATAAAGCCTTTAAGCCAGGATGTTTCATTTACATAAAGGCCAGGAAAGGCAGGGCAATTTTATTTATATAGCACACTTTCAACACAAGGCAATTCAAGGTGCTTTAAAGACAAATTACCCACCCAGTATTGTTTGAGATAATTTTAAGAACTGTTCATTTACTTTTTCCAGCATGCAGCGACACCCATTAATTCGCAAAGCTAACATTTGATGTATTTTATGCTTGTAAAACAACAATTGGAGAGTATTCTATCTTTAACATTCATCAGACTAAAGATTTTAAAAGATTTGGTTAAAATCTGTATAGAAATTTGTATCTCAAAAAAAATATATAACATTATTTCTTCATCTCAGCAGTTGTACTAATAGTATGTATACATCTCGTATTTATTTTTAATATGCTTTTACTTATTGCATTTTTCTCCCCATATTAATTTATTGCTATTCTTTTTCTGTAAGTGGCTTTTTGTCACAGCTTCTTGTTTGAGTTGCAGTGGCTCCTGCAGAGTGATACACAGCTGTGTATTTAGCCAGTATGTGCACTCCATTCACAGACACTGTTCTACAAAAATAATCCAAATTAATACTGTTTTTCAGTGAAACATTGCAGCATGAGACCCATCCACCATGACCGTGTGACCTGTTATATACTAAAAGTGAGACAATAAATGCAAAAGTCCAGATTTGAAAGAGAACAAAATGAAAGTAATATAAATTAAGGCTACGTCAGTTAAGTCAAATGTGTTTTCAATATCAAATGCACAAAAGCTTTACAGAATATAATTTTTTATTGTGGTAGGTGGTGCAGATGAGTTTAGGTTAATTGCAAAAAGTCTGAAAGGGAGAGCCGTCTAATCAGGGACTGATTACAGATGGGTATCTGAAATTATTAATGGATGTGTTGTAAAGAAAAATGAAGATGTGTAAGATAAATAGGGCAGTATTTGGCCATCTGGGGGGTCCTGTCCGCTTCATAATATTCCCAAGTTGTCATTTGAAAGAAAAGTGCTACCTTGGCAAAAGTGGTTAAAATACAGGACTGGCTCCTGCACATTTTGGTTCGAGTCCCGGTTAAGTCATCTGTTTGGGTTTTATCATACAAGTAATTAATGGGATGCCTGCAGGAAAGGAGGCTATGAACATAACCGTTCATTTCCGCAGCATTATTTATGAATTATAATTTTGTCCCCACCACACCAAAACCAGATGTGGATTTTTTTTTTAACAGTGCAGGTCTAACCACCACTTATGCTCCCATTGCTAGTTTCATATAATCATCATACAAACTGATATTCCACTATCTTAAAGAGTTTATGTGCGAATGCTGTAGCATTCTTAGCAGAGATTCATGTTATGTCCAATAAAGATTTGCATTGTAAGTGGGCACTGTATCAGCAAGTAACTGGTTAACTTATATCTTTAATGCAAGGTGTGTATGCTGCGCCACCTGCTCCATGCATCTATGCAGATAGCGCAGGCCTGTGCCTGAATTCCAGTGGGTAAGGTCGGCATACACTGTATGATTTATGGCCCATTCCTAGGCTGTTTTTCAGCGATGAAACACATGTGCATGGACCCTGCCAGGATGCATAGGTGGCTACAAAACTGTTATCTATAAATATGACACATTTATAGCCTTCTTTCTTGCAGGGACCTGAAGTTTATCTGATTGTAGCAGGCTCCAAGGATGGGATTTGATCCAACAATTCCACACATGGTAACCCCTCTACCAAAGCAGCAACTCAAACCATAAAGAGTCAGGGCCCATTATCAATTGGAAAGGATCCCTGAAACCGTCACACATGATTCATGAATCTGTGCGCACGGATTAGTAAACCGAGGGAACATATTCGTAATCCGTGTGCACCGGTTTGTAAACCGAGGGAACGGATTCTTGCGTCTCAAAAATTATTTTTGCCCATGTCCCCTGTTGGGCTCCGTAGCAGTAAACTTAGATATATGATCAATTTCAATTTGGACAATAAATCAAAGAGACTTACATTTTTTTTTTTGTGCATCTAAAAAGATAATGTCTTCTATGTGGTAAGCGCTGCACTTGCTTAGAATTTTTATCAAGATTGTAAATATGTAATTTTAATTTGTGAACTGTTCTTAGAAGTTGCTTAAAAATCTCTTCTGGTGTCAGTATGTTCTTTTGCTTTAAGGCGTTTCTGCATCTGTGCAGTACATCGAATACAGCAAATCAAGTACTGGTAGAAGATCTCCAGCTCTTGAAGAATAAAGGTACAAAACAAGATTATTATTATAATTTATTTTCTATTTTGAAGAAATTGTATGACTTTCCTTTATGAAGTACAGGGAAAACGTATTTAGTTATTTTATTATTTATTTTCATTTGTGGTCTCAGAGTGATGATACTACATCTGCACAGGGTGTGAGAGGTTTTTGTACAGCACTGTTGCTTGTTTGTATTACTGTGGCTCTCGCGCAGTAATACACAGCAGAGTCTTCAGGCTGCATATTCTGTCCTTTCAGAGTCTCTGTTTTACTGGAAGTTTCTAGGTCAATGCTAAATTGGTTTTTCAACGAATCTTTAAAGCGTTCAGTTTGATAACTATCTTTCATTCCAATCCACTCCAGTCCTTTTGTCTGACCCAAGCTGTGTAGTCGCCCAGAGAATAAGAGACCTGACAGCTGATGGTAAGAAGTTGACCTGGCTGCACAGTCACAGAGCCTGGCTGTGTCAGCTGCTCACACTTCACCCCTGTGGAAGAAATAGTAAACATTTAACCGGCAAAAATACATTTTGTATGATTCTGCGTGGGACTCACAGGATTTAGCAGCCAGCAGAAGTAGTAGAGCTACAGAAAACATGTTTTGTGGTGAAGGTGATCTGATGGGAGTTTCTATTCTTCTGCAGCTGACAGCATCAGATCGAGTCTTTAAACCAGAATCCTTCATTTGCATAATGACAAACAATGACAGTCTTTTTTATGACTTCTTAGATAAATAATTGCTTGTTCTTTCGCCCAAAATGAAGGGGTGACTCAATCAGCTCAGTTTTTTTTTTATCTGTCCCTCTCTAGTATCTTGCTCTATCAGAGAAGAAATGCAATTTAATCTTTATTTACCATCATGGTTTATAAAAAGTATAAACTTTATTATACACTTGATATATGTACACTTTATTGCAGGTTTTTTTTTTTCATTTAGGAATGTGATATATATTACAGGGCATAAGGAAGTAGTTTAACTCACTGCACGGAAAAAATAAGAATGACAGTAAATAGGCTGCAAACATACATTTCAAACTAGTTAGCAGGACAGAAATACACAGCAGACATCAGTGATTAGCATTAATATAGAGAAGAGGGAACCTGATATTTTGAGGTACAGGGGGGTTTCAAAATGCATTTTATCTCAGATAAAATATGTAGTTTCTTTCAAAATATATTTCTTTATTTTTATCACAATTCTCAATCATCAAAGTAATTATCAGCAAATATAAAGCACCAAAGTTCAATTTAATTAAAAATTCTTTAGTTAAAAAAAAATGATCAAGAATGGCTGATGTGATAAACCTCGACCTCAAAGCTCAGCTAGGTTTCCCAATTTGAGGCACTTTTCCTGATAAAACACTTCAAAATGTGTTTGTTTGTGTGTGTTTTCATAGATACAGACAAAAATGGATCCTCCATTTTTTTGTTTTCAAAACTACCTGGAGAAAAGGAACTGAGTCACTGAGGTTAATAATGAGTCAATGTCATTGATTGTTGTGTTGTTAAGGTGTTACTAAAGTCTCAAGGTGCCTACTATAGATAGCTGTGAGGGTTTTTTGTACAGTTGTGCTGCTTGTGTCTCTCTGGCACAGTAATACAGTACAGTCTTCAGTTGTATATTCTGTCCATTTAAAGTCACTGTATTTGGAGTCTCAATCTGTAATGAATTTGTTCTTTTTCAAAGTTATAATGCGGTCATTTAAGTAATAATGTGACATTATTGGAAGCTAATTATGATGCTTTTTTTTCACAATTTTCTCCAGTTGTTTAGTTTTAATTTCTGTTTTTAAACAAATCATATGTTTCAGAAAAAAGAAAAACATAAGACATATAACTATCTGATTTACAGTATCTTTATCAATAGTAATGCAACCAGAGATGTATTTCTTCATCATAGTTATTGAGAAAAATAAGTTAGCCCCATGAATACATTAATGAGTGTTGCTTTGTAGTTACATTGTTGTGCTTTAGTTATTATTGTCCCCTGTAGGCTTTTGTAAGACATTGCATGTCAGTGGTTTTTGTACAGTACAGCCTCTCTGCTCACATTAACCACTGTGCTTCCCGTAGCACAATAATACACAGCAAAGTCCTGTACTTTCAGGTTGGACAGACTTAGATGGACCATGTTATTGTTGTTGTCCTTTCTGATTTCAACACGTCCTCTCACACTACTGGCATAGGTGTTGCTTGTTTTGGTTGGTTAACCCTCTTCCTATCCATTCCAGTCCGTGTCCTGCAGGTTGTCTGATCCAGTGCATAGCATAGCTGCTTAATTAGAAGCCAGATGCTCTGCAGGACAGACTGAGAGTCTCTCGATGAAGTTTCACAACTGAACTGGAGGGAATGGACTCCAAACTTTGACCTGTACAACCTGATAAGATTTTAAAAAAGAATAACCACAGAGGATAGATAAAAAGGTGCTGACACTTAGTAAGCAATATTATATAAAACAAAAAAAACAGGAGAACTTACTGGGTACAGAATGAAAAATAAGAACAACAACAATGAGTGTGTTCATCATCCTGAGGCTGGAGACAAAAATTAGGAGCCAGTCAGTAAGACAGAAATACACAGTGGTTTGTTGATTTGCATTAGAATCAAGAAGGAGGTACTTGATGTACTGAACAGTGTCGCCACAATTACTTTGAAATAATCAGACTACTGACTACTGATAATTCCTTCCAAAAGTAATTTAGTTACTTTACAGATTACTTTATTTACAAATAATTACATTAGATTACAAATTACTTTATTAGTTACTTTCAGAATCTGCCAGTAACACTCCCCACTGCCTCAACATAAAAACAGTAACCGATTTTTCCGATACTCACTTTATTGGAGGTGCAGTTTAACAGTAAGACCCGAAATATACTTGCGTTTTAAACTCATGTTGACACCAGCTATGTCTTGGCCATGTACTTAGTTGTGCACTCCACGTACTAGTGGAGAGTTCCACTAGGAGGAGAGTACAGAACTCAGACACACATGTAATAAATGCTCAAACGGCTTTCCATGAACCGGCTGGACTTGCCGGGTAGGAACCAAACAAAAATGGCGACCATAGAGGAGATAATGAGCTGTTAAATTGTCAGATAACGACAGAAAAAGACGATAGCAGTGGCATAGAAGGTATGGTATGTAAGATCACATTTGCTACCACTGTTGTTGCTTGTTTTCCTACTGCTTTTGAACCCGTGTACCAAATATATCTTTTAGCTTCAGAAAATTACAAAAAATGTAATGCAAAGTGGCATGAAAAAGTAACTTAAATTTGATTAGTATGGAAATAGTAATGCGTTAGATAAGTTGTTACTCAAAAAGTGGTCATATTTAAAGTAACCCTCTCCTAAGTAACGCGTTACCAGAATCACTGGTACTGAAAGCACTTAATTTAATGGAGAATTGTATATTTTTTTAAGACTTTGTCACAACTCTTGAATTTTGTGTTTTTGCAACATTTTAGTTTCATATAAAAAGAAAAGATGAATGAAAAACTATAATGTCTATGGAATGACAGTAAAAAACCTCATCAATTCAACTAGAAATTTTGAGAAGTATAAAAGACAGAATATTCTTTAGAAATGTACAAGAGTGTAATTTTCTTTTAAAACATTATTTAATCGCTCTTATTTCTATTAAACAAATATATATAAGATTAAAAAATTGCACAGTATAATCCAGTCATATATATATTTTATAGTGATCCTAAGAATGGAAAAACATTCTTTCTTCTTCACATTAATTGCCGAGTAATTAAACAAAATATTCACCAAAAACTTTAAGAGTTTATGTTAATATGTTGCAATATAATTTCAGCAAACAAGTAAAACAGTAGATCCAGTCTTGATACAAATTCTCTGTCTCCTTGTGAAATGGGACCAGATACAAGATTTTGGCTCTTCAGGCACATAATTTATGTTTTAAGAAAAAAAAGAACTATAGAAAGCTTATTCTCTAAAAATAAAATAAAAGCAAAATCTAGCTTGGTTTTGGCATGTTGTTATTTTCTTTCGAGAATTTTTACAAAAACTGAAAATTGTATGACTTCTCTTTCCCTTCCGCATGAACGGACAAATTAGAGCCCAATTTTATAACTATCCGTCTTTGTCAACACAGAGCGTATGTCTGTCATTGGTCAGCTCAACAACCAGCAGAGATCGATTCAACAGAACGGTGCTCTACAGTGCTGTAATCAGTGGTTAATGCAGCTGAATAATGTGTTTCTTTACATGTGTTCTTAGAGTACTATATGAGCTGCACTTCTAGTAAAGATCTTTCCAGTTCAATCAAAACTTACTTTCTGTCGTCCACTGGTCCTTGAGAGGAGAATGTGTTCGCAAACTGAAGAAAATAAACTCCTTTTAACCAAAAAGGACACTGCAATGGCAGGCAGACCTGCCATGAAACGTTAGCAACCCTTTTGTCCTGGTAGGGAATTGCTTTGCAACACAGAAAAACCAACGGAGAACGGAGATACAGAAGCAGAGGACTATAAACGAAAAACATCTCAGTCAATGCGTCTGCATCTGGGTGCAAATTTGCTGATGGAGAAGTATAAACAGACTTAAGCACGTTTGACACTCTTGTCACTGTGTCAATGCATTTAGACTATTTATATAAATAATAATCAGTCAGATGACAGTGATCTTGCTGGAAATGTTTCTGTCCCAAGGAGATCCACATGATCCAGCAGCTAAAAAAACATATGTGCTGGTCAAACTTTTTAGTTTGTGTTAATGCAGTGAGGGATTTGAACAGCTGTGCTGGTTGTATACCTTACACTGGTCTCATCCTTCACAATAGCAAACAGCGGTACAAAAAAATAATAAACTCATACTAATAGTTCTTTAGCTCTTTGTAGAATAGGGGAACAAAACAAGATGGTTTTTTTCTCCTTTTGCTAAATGTCAATTTATTTTTGTATATGTTTCTAATGTGAAAGAAAAAAATGCATGAACTTTATTTTTATTTACTTTACTTTAATTAAGTATATCCAAAATTTTGTTTGTTTTTATGTTTTATAATTTTTTATTTGCAAAATTTCTGCTTAGATTGAAAATTGTATGGCTTTCTTTGATGAATAGAATTGAAATTGAAATTTTAATTTGTGGTCTTAGCGCGTCTTCTATGGTGAATTAGTGATACTACATCTGCACA